>CM035355.1:1886730-2106730 GCA_020137815.1 Hormiphora californensis
AATCTACTTACTAACCTAGGCACAGTGTGGGGGGGGGGAAAGAGGATCAAAGGCTGGTTGTTGGGGATAAATTTTTTTGGAAACGCGTTTTAAGGGGAAAAAATAAAAACCCTTGGGGGAAAACTATGCATCAGGGGCCAAAATGAAAATAGATCAAGGGGGTATTTAAAAAAAAAACGACTTTGAAAAAATTTTTTTCCCCCCACTAACGAAAAAATAGTCTACCCAAAAAAAAATTAAAAACCGAAAAATAACGGGGAAGAAAAAACCCCCCCAAAAAAAAACCCCCCCCTTTTTTTTTTTTTTTTTTTTCCCCCCCCCCCTTTTTTTTTTTTCCCCCCCCCCCCCCCCCCCCCCCCCCCCCCCCCCCCCCCCCCCCCTTTCCCCCTTTTTTCCCCCCCCCCCCTTTTCCCCCTTTTCCCCCCTTTCCCTCCCCCTTTCCCCTTTCCCCCCTTTCTTTCCTCTCCTCTTTTTTCCCCTCTTTTCTTTTCCCCTTCATGGGGGGGGGGGGGGTGAAAAAAAAAAAAGGGGGTATTTTATTTTTTTTTGATGGCAAGGGGGGGGGGGGGGGGGGGCGGCGGGGGACGGGGGAAAATGATAAATATGTTTGAGTGGGGGGGACCAACAAATCAAAGGGAAAAAAAATGGACCCCGCGGTGCAAGCTATCCCCCTGGTCAATTAAACCCCAATGTATCTGAATTAATGATGATGATGAACCTCTGAGACCTGGCAATGCTTCAAGTTGCCTGGCTAGACTGTGTTTCGGGCGCCCCGATGTAAAGGGAGGGTTTATAGAACATAACAAGCTTCAAGATGATCTCTAAGGTTAAAGAGACTCGAGAAACTCTCAGTTCTCTCTATGCAGCATTGAGTCTGTGAATACTGAATACTCGACTAGGTCTTCATATAGATCTATTGCAGCACTACTAGGCAACCTTATTGAAACATTCACCCTGACATTGTTAAATGTTAACCCCCTTACTTTAACAAAACATCACTATAAAACAGAGGGTTGGGCACGTCGTGCCCCTCTGTTCGCACGGCCAAAACAGAGGGCAGGGGTTCCACCCATTCACAACCAGGGGGTCTGGGAACGCTCATCAGACAATACAAGCACGTGTATGCACTGGACATAGAAAACATGAGGTACAGTGATGAGAACTAGAAAAGGGCGAAAAGCACATGGGTCAGGAGACAGGAATGTTATACCTCATACGATAGTGTGTTCATTGGGGAACACTAAACAATGAACCAAATCATATATTATACAATCTGGCTATATGTTCTAACAGTTAGAGAGGGTCGAGCTGCTCGAGCAAGCAAACAGTCGTTACCTCACAGGGCCAGGGTATACCGTCACTGGGCACTGATTTAGAACATGACCAGACAATAGTAAAAGGCGCTTGTGCCTTGTACTATTGTACACACATTGACAAGACAATGCATAACATCAAGTCTGGACCCAGATACCCTCCTATTCGGCCTCCATTTCGAAACTAATTGCAATACTCGGATATAAGTTGGTTGGAATTAACTTCAAAATAACTTAACATTTAAACTTCTCTGAAAATCAACAATTTAAAATACAACTAAAAATTCATTCAATAAGTTCTGTCATATTAAAACAGTTTTTCTATCTACACAGTATCACACTAAAATAATTACACGTGAAAATATTACTATACTGTCTCTCAAAACTCAGAGTCTAGAGGTTGTCTAATGTCTATAAGAAGGTGATCCAAGTTTCAGTCCATACATCTACACATCTAGCACAAAATCACTGCTGCTGCACTGTCCACCATTATTATACTGGTCAGGGTACCGGGCAAAGTTAATAAAGACATCCTCCAGGGAGCACTGGGAGACAGAGTAATCCTCTACTATACCGTCCTGCGAGAGGAATTTTGTGTTAATAAATGATTCAGTAAGAAGATTTGAGCAAGAATTAAACAGGGAAGAAGTTTCAGAAATACAGAAGGGGATATTGAAATTACTCCTTAGTTTGAATAAACTGAGAGATGGAAGGGAAAACAAGGGTGATAAAATTAAAAAAGCAGAAAAGATTTACCTTTTTTAGTGAAGAAAGTATAGCGAAAATGGGTGCTAGTTCAACATCTTTTGGAATTGAATAGATCAACATGTTATGATGTTGTTCGATCAGTTTGCAGCACACCAACTCATCTTCAACACGGCTAATGACATGCCCAACAGAGGGGGATTTTACTGTCGCACTGTACCCGCTACCGTATCTGGAGTAGTGATGGGGGTTAGTATCAGTCATCAGAACGTTGAAATAGTGGGATTATTAAGATAGTGGGGGAGGGGGGGGGGTTAGTATCAAAATCTATAGATATGGTTCTTGGGATTTGGGGGTATAATTATCTGTTACAGCCTCCAAATATCATCTCACCTCTCCTTCAGATAGTGAGGAGTCCCCACACACTGGATACGTCCCCCATTCATAATTGCGATCCTATCACATAACTCCTCGCACTCTCCAATACTATGACTGGTCAAAAGTACGCTTGTCCCACTCTGTTTCACTTTCTTGATAATCTCCCAAAGTTGCCTCCTCGCCCCCGGATCCATTCCTGCTGTTGGCTCGTCCTGAGAGAGTGTGGTTACATCAGTGATGCGGTCCTATACTCAGATCGACAGGGAAATCCGGAAAAACGAACTTGTAAAGTTTTGAGTTTCGGTTGAAACAACAAACCGACACCGGGGTTCGGTTCCGGCAGTTTTATTCCCACGGTCCCTTGCGCGCGCCTTAAATCTCAAACTGCAGTAGTGTGCTTTCAAGGATTAAACTTCGTGCGCGCTACAAAACCGTCGGTTAATGCGTGCTCAAAGAATTCCACTATCTCAGCGATCTCGTGCTTGGAAGTGAATTTGTACACTCAAATTCAGATGTAATCTCTTGAAGTGCATGACAACTTACCAGCAGTAGCACTTCAGGTGTTCCAACAAGAGCGATGGCTGCAGAAAGCTTCCTCTTATTCCCCCCGCTGTACTTGTAGCACTGCATATCCGCATACTGCGATGAAGATGTGTAACACAACAGTGAAATTGCAGAAGGAAAAGTAAATTAAAAATGTGTAATAATCGCATGTGTTGCGTCCTAAATTCAGCTGTATCATTTCGTTGTAACAATCACTAAATAAAGTTGTGTTTTACCTTTGAAATGCCCAGTTTGTGTATGTGATGGTTAGCCGATATCTGGGGATCTGGGACACCATGTAGAGATGCAAACAAGGTTAACATCTCCCGACCCGTTAACCTGGGATAAACAAGGTTAACATCTCCCGACCCGTTAACCTGGGATAAACAAGGTTAACATCTCCCGACCCCTGGGAGGAACCTAGAATAGCAATGTTGCAGTTGGCGTATTTCTTTTGAACAGTTCTCGATAGAACGCAAAATAGAAATAAGTAGAATATGATCTTGTTTTTATTTTGTATTTAGCATTAAACTGATATTCGCTTTACTGTTTTAGAATTGTAACTCACGAGTAAATAAGAGCATCAAATTGGGGACAATACCCCAGCATCTGTTGTACTTTAGGAAGGTTAGTTACAACACTCTCCCCTCCCACAGTAGCATTACCAGCCGTTACCCCAGTAGCGCCAGTAAGCATATTAAATGTCGAGGTTTTACCTGCCCCATTGATACCCAGCAGACCAAAACACTCGCCCTATAAGTGGGAGAGAAGACGGGGTTAGAGGGAGAGAGAGGACTGGGTAGATGAGGAGACGTTCTGGATGTGGGAGGTCATGAGTATAATTGTAAATTGGAGAGAGGTAGGGTTCTACTAGTACGGATTACATTACATAATCATATATGTAATAATTTAGTGAAATGAGGGAAAGACACCAAAAAAGGGAAAGTTAACCTACCTTCCGGACCCCAAAACTGATGTCTTGAACGGCCTTGTTGATAAACTGAGAAGTAGATCGTCTTCTTAGTTTCTCCCATAGCCAGTCTACACCATAGTTCTGGTACTGCTTCGTTAGACCTGGAGGAGGGAGGGAAGGAGGGAGGGAGGGGGCAGGGGTGTAGGAATAGGGGGGGGGGGCGAGGGGGCGAGGGGGTTAGCCAGTCTACACCATAGTTCTGGTACTGCTTCGTTAGACCTGGAGGAGGGAGGGAGGACTAGGGGAGTCGGGATTCGGGAAGTTGGTTCTGGTGTATATCCTAGTTATTGGTTGATATAAGAAGAGTGTGCATTGCACTTAAGCCTGTCAAAACGTGTTTCAACCTAGAACTCACTAGAGGCAAGCCAATTCCGGCTGTACATCCTAGGTATAGGTCTCCTGAACATAAAAAACCAAAATGTCAGTCTCAATTATTTGGGGGAAGGTGTGTAATTAGCCCCTAATTGATTGGTAATTGAGCATAAGGGGAAAAAAGCTGTATCTACCTTTAGGAAAGGAGTAGAGACAAAATTAAGGGCACCAAAGTGTTCAGCGTCCTCGCATTAGTGGGGGTAGGTGCCGGAATGAAGTCTCTATCTCATCTGGTTAATTAGATAATTGGATAATTAGGTATGCGCATAGCCGTTTGATGGCCACATGGCTATAGCCATGTTAGGAAAGGAGTAGAGACAAAACCGAGGGCACCTAAATGATCAGCGTCCTCGAATTAGTGGGGGTAGGTGCTGAAATTAAGTCTCTATCTCATCCTGTTAATTAGATAATTGGATAATTAGTTTTGCGCATAACCGTTTTTAGGCTATATGGCTAAAGCCACTTGGCAATGGTTTAGAGACTTTTCATTGGTGCCATTTTGTAGGCAATAGCCAAGTTATGGGGGGTCGACATCGGACTTTTAAGCTCTATCTTCAACCGTTTAGCCGTTATTTGGCTTTAAAGGTGCTCAAAATTAGCAAAAAACGGTAAAAAGCCCGATTTTTGCTCATTTTCAGCACCTTAAAAGCCAAATAACGGCTAAACGGTTGAAGATAGAGCTTAAAAGTCCGATGTCGACCCCCCATAACTTGGCTATTGCCTACAAAATGGCACCAATGAAAAGTCTCTAAACCATTCCCAAGTGGCTATAGCCATATAGCCTAAAAACGGTTATGCGCAAAACTAATTATCCAATTATCTAATTAACCGGATGAGATAGAGACTTAATTTCAGCACCTACCCCCACTAATTCGAGGACGCTGATCATTTTGGTGCCCTCGGTTTTGTCTCTACTCCTTTCCTAACATGGCTATAGCCATGTGGCCATCAAACGGCTATGTGCATACCTAATTATCCAATTATCTAATTAACCAGATGAGATAGAGACTTCATTCCGGCACCTACCCCCACTAATGCGAGGACGCTGAACACTTTGGTGCCCTTAATTTTGTCTCTACTCCTTTCCTAAGGGTAGATACAGCTTTTTTCCCCTTATGCTCAATTACCAATCAATTAGGGGCTAATTGCACACCTTCCCCCAAATAATTGAGACTGACATTTTGGTTTTTTATGTTCAGGAGACCTATACCTAGGATGTACAACCGGAATTGGCTTGCCTCTCGTGACTTCTAGGTTTGGCCAAAAATCGACACGTTTTGACAGGCTTAACTGTGCAATCAATCCATTATGTGGACCTTTAATTGGGACAACTAGGCCTATAAAGACCCTTCCCCACTGTTAGTATAAAGGATACCCGAATGTTTGTGTTAGAAAGAGAGAGCCGTACATTTATATATGCAATATGATAAAGGGCTGTACAAACACGGTGTAGTAGTGTATTGTGGTGTACTGCTGTATAGCACGGACCACGGAGCGGCTCAATAGAAACTCAAGTATACTAAGAAGCTGTAAAGGAAGTTATGACGTATGCAAATGGAAATATTTACTGCACAACACATAAACAGTTTGTCTCGATGCCCATAACACATAATAATAAGAGACATGTACACAAATAACAAGCTGTACCTCGCACGTTAAGAATGTCACTATTGGAGGTGTTTGCCCTCTCCGCTTCTTTAGCTACATCCTCACTACCATACACAGTTGAAGGAACACGAGGTGGCTGCAGGACGTTCCTTCTACGGAGCCGATACCTGGGGCAGAGAGAAGGGGTTAGGAGAGGGCAGAGGGGAGGGGTTAGGAGAGGGGAGAGGGGAGGGGTTAGGAGAGGGGAGAGGGGAGGGGTTAGGAGAGGGGAGGGGTTAGGAGAGGGCAGAGAGGAGGGGTTAGGAGAGAAGAGGGGTTAGGAGAGGGCAGAGGGGAGGGGTTAGGAGAGGGGAGGGGTTAGGAGAGGGCAGAGAGGAGGGGTTAGGAGAGAAGAGGGGTTAGGAGAGGGCAGAGAGGAGGGGTTAGGAGAGGGGAGGGGTTAGGAGAGGGAAGGGGTTAGGAGAGGGGAGAGGTTAGGAGAGGGGAGGGGTTAGGAGAGGGAAGAGGGGAGGGTTAGGAGAGGGCAGAGAGGAGGGTTAGGAGAGGGCAGAGAGGAGGGTTAGGAGAGTGCAGAGAGGAGGGTTAGGAGAGGGGAGGGGTTAGGAGAGGGGTTAGAGGAGGGGTTAGGAGAGGGCAGAGAGGAGGGGTTAGGAGAGTGCAGAGAGGAGGGTTAGGAGAGTGCAGAGAGGAGGGGTTAGGAGAGGGAAGAGAGGAGGGGTTAGGAGAGTGCAGAGAGAAGGGTGCAGTTTGGTAGAAGAGAGGATGGATTAGGAAAAGGGGGTGGCCTTGGGAGATGAGAGAAGGGGTTGAAGCAACTACTGCCTTGTGGGTACCACGCGACGGATTAGATCAATCATTTGTATGGAATAAATCATGCATATTTACAATGCTACGATGTCTCTCTCACTCTCTCTCTCACTCTCCTTTGTCTCTCTCTACCCTTATGTCCCGGTAACAGGTGTACTATTCACTATTCCATCACGTCTCTTTCAGCTCCCCAGTACCTCCCAGAAAAAGAAAGGGTGGTCGGAACTATATTGTCCACCAATTTCACAATATTAATCACTAAATCGCCCACTACTCCTCCTCCCTCATTCATGTCTCTCTCACTCTAGGGATCAGCACGCCACCAGTCACTGTAAATGGTAGTGGACAGTTACAGCTGTACCCCGTTCAGTGTGACTGGCGGGCACGTGTCGAAGAAATCAGGAGGCGTTACCATGGTAGCTATGGGGTGTACTTTCTCTCTCTCTCTCTCTCTCTCTCTCTCTCACTCTCTCTCTCTCTCTCTCTCTCTCTCCCTCCCCATTTTCGTAGCCCCAATTTGTGTCATGCCCCGTTTACTGTTGCATCTCCTCTTCTCAACAGCCCTACTGCTGTCATGTGTAACAGATGATCAGCAACACTGTACCAGTGGTTGGATTCCAGGTTCGCCTAGTTTTTAAGAAACCGCGGACCATCGTTTATAGTTTGGTCTCCTCCTTACAACAATACAGCTTCTGATTTAGAATCAATTTTTGATGATTTCATCTTTGTGATCCTTGCTCCAATATCATCACAGGGTACGATGTGAAGTGCAGTACCGAATCAAATTGCCCGAAACACAAAACAGACACCAGGGACCACTGTAAACTACTGCTTAACAGTATGCAGCACACTGGATATGTGGCTGCTTCATATGATGGGACTAGCTGTCTTCTATCTAAAATTAGGGAGCCGAGGGAGAATGCAGGGTGGTCTTTTTACTGTCAACGAGGTGAGAGAGAAACTAAATAATTTGAAGGGGGGTTACTATTTGTATTTTACTGTTCGTCTGCATTTTGTGTCTTGTGCATGCTGTGCATTGATGATTTACCTTGTACCTTACTACAGATTCAAAGGTAGTATGGTAGTTAAGGTCGTGCGCACTTTTTGGCGCCATTTGGCGCCAAATTGGCGCCAATTTGGCGCCACGTGGCGCCACGTGGCGATATTTTAGCGCCAAATGGCGCCAAAATTTGGCGACTGCGCACAACCGCCAATTTGGCGCCAAAATGGCGCCAAGTTGGCGATTTTTTGGCGCCAAATGGCGCCACGTGGCGATTGTAAATCGCCAAGTGTTGGCGGTATTTGGCGGTACCGCCACGTGGCGATGCGAATTTGTCTGAATAAACTGTGTCCATCGCCAAGTGGCGCCAAATTGGCGCCAAATTGGCGATAGTACCTAAAATTCCAAATATTCATAACGTCCATCAGAGGAATTCCTATCGCCAAGTGGCGCCAAATGGCGCCAAGTGGCGCCAAATTGGCGGTGATTGGCGATTGTCGCCATTTTAGCGCCAGATTGGCGCCAATTTGGCGCCAAATGGCGCTACTTGGCGATTTGTATTCAATCGCCAACTTAGCGCCATTTTGGCGATTGCCGCCAACTTAGCGCCAAATTGGCGCCATGTTGGCGGCGATCGCCAAGTAGCACCATTTGGCGAAAAATTGGCGCCAATCTGGCGCTACTTGGCGATCGCCGCCAATCTCTAAATTGGCGATTGCCGCCAACAAAGCGCCAATTTGGCGCCAAGATGGCGATTTGTATTCAATCGCCAACTTAGCGCCAAATTGGCGGCGATCGCCAATTAGCGCCATTTGGCGCCAAATTGGCGCCAATCTGGCGCTACTTGGCGATTGCCGCCAATTTCCAAATTGGCGATTGCCGCCAACATAGCGCCAATTTGGCGGTGATCGCCAAGTGGCGCCAAATTGGCGCCAAATGGCGCTAATTGGCGATCACCGCCAATTTGGCGCTAAGTTGGCGATTGAATACAAATCGCCATCTTGGCGCCAAATTGGCGCTATGTTGGCGGCAATCGCCAAGTGGCGCCAAATTGGCGCCAAAATGGCGTTACTTGGCGATCGCCGCCAATTTACAAATTGGCGATTGCCGCCAACATAGCGCCAAGTTGGCGCTAAAATGGCGATTTGTATTCAATCGCCAACTTAGCGCCAAATTGGCGGCGATCGCCAATTAGCGCCATTTGGCGCCAAATTGGCGCCAATCTGGGTAGTCCCGCCATGGCGGTAGTCAATCGCCACATGGCGGTTACAATCGCCATATGGCGGTCGGGAGTGGCGCCATACCACAGAAGTGGCGCCATACATGCTCTGGCGGTACTTAGATGGCGGTGGAGTTTGGCGCCAGTTGTTGAATTTGGCGCTAACTTGTGGCGCTAACAAAAAAACCGATTTCTGGAGTGGCGCCACACCACTGGAGTGGCGCCACATAAAAAAGTGGCGCCACTCAAAATATTTTGTAACGCCAACATATGGCACTGTTTGACTACCGCCACCGCCATCCTTATTGGCGCTAACGTATACTGGATGGCGCCACCATTTATGTGGCGCCACTCTTATATGGCGCCATTCATGTGATCTGCATGTCGTGTTCGCTAGTCGCGAGCGCACTTGCGAGACGAGCAAACACGCCAAGGTTCATAAACAAGCATGCTGCTCAGTCATTAATTTAGATTTAGGACACAATTTAAGGATACCATGCTTCAAAATAATGGAATTCGCATCTCGCATGTCGTGTTGCATGTCGTGTCATGTTACCCCCTAGTTCCATGCACCGAGATTCTGCAAAATGCCTTGCAAAGTATTTGCTGAATATTAGCACAGCTCGGTTCCATGAAATAATGAAAAAGTGACACACAACGCGTTCAACTCTCGCTCACACAGCATGCTGCAGAACATGCCGGGAAAGATCGAGGAGTAGAGAGAGGGTCGGTGTCGAATCAAATGTTTCTTGATCTACTCTATCTCTCAGCTACCCTACCCCTCATCAACTCCATCTCTCAGCTACCCTACGGCCTACCCCTCATCTACTCCATCTTTCAATTTCAGCTACCCTACCACTCATCTACTCCATCTTTCAGCTACCCTACTGCTCATCTACTCCATCTCACAGCTACCCTACTATTTTGTAAAGTCGGATTTTTTGAAGTTGTTACCACCCTTCTTGTGCGTGGAATGTTTTTGCGTGTCACATCACACACATGGGGTGACAACTTGTAGGTGACAACTTCAAAAAATACGCTCACAGAAGGACTCATTCTCAGCAATGTCCATGTGGCGCCACATGATCATGTGGCGCCATTATCATGTGGCGCCATTAATGTGGCGCTAATATGTGGCGCCATTTGACTACCGCCACGACAACGGTTGGCGCCACACACATACCACTTACATACCGCCAGAGTTTTTAAAATGTGGCGCCACTCCAGTGGTGAAGCGCCACTCCAGAAATCGGTTTTTTTGTTAGCGCCATAAGTTGGCGCCATATTCAACAAATGGCGCCACACGCCACCGCCATCCAAGTACCGCCAGAGCATGTATGGCGCCACTCCCGTGGTGTGGCGCCACTCCCGACCGCCATATGGCGTATTTGGCGCCAAAATTTTGCGATGTGGCGATTGACTACCGCCATGGCGGGACTACCCCAATCTGGCGCTACTTGGCGATTGCCGCCAATTTCCAAATTGGCGATTGCCGCCAACATAGCGCCAATTTGGCGGTGATCGCCAAGTGGCGCCAAAATGGCGCCAAAATGGCGTTACTTGGCGATCACCGCCAAATTGGCGCTATGTTGGCGGCAATCGCCAATTTGGCGCTAATTTGGCGCCAAATTGGCGGTGCTTGGCACTTAGAGCCAAATTGGCGATTGGCTACAAATCGCCAATTTGGCGCTAAGTTGGCGCTAAGTGCCAAGCACCGCCAATTTGGCGCCAACTTAGGGTAGAAAGGCCACGGCCCTTGAACACCGCCACGTGGCGGTTTTAACCGCCACGTGGCCCCTGGACGTGGCGTCAATTCTCAGGACGTGGCGCCAATGAGCCTTTTTGGCGGTGTTCATGTGGCGTTAATAGTCGAAATTGGCGCTTCGAATTGGCGCTTTTCTTTTGTGGCCCCAGGGACGTGGCGTTGGCCCCAGGACGTGGCGTCAATTTTTGAGTGGCGGAGATGTCAAAATTTTTTGGCGCTTTCGGATGACGCCACACCCGAAAAAATCGAATCGCCAATTTGTTTTTTTGGCTTATCATTTGGCGCTAATTTTTGGCGCTAATTTTTGGCGCCATGTAAATTGGCGCCATATAAACTGATGTCAGAAACCCCCTAGGGACCCGCAGGAGCCGCTAGAGTCACCTAAAAGCCCCCCTAGAAGGCTCCAATAGACCCCTAGAGGCCACTAGAGTCGATTAGAGTCCCTCAAAAGCCCAGAAAGATCGCATGCAGCCCCAGATGAGCACACAAGGCCCCCAAAAAGCCACCAGAGTTCTCTAGAGTCCCCTGAAACGCCCCAAGAGGACACCAGAGATCCCTGAATGCCCGTAGAAGTCCCTAAAGACCCACAGAGGCTCCAAGGATTGAACAGAGCTGTGTTTATATAAATATATCGCCATGTAAGAACTTAATTAGCGCCATGTAAATGGCGCTAATAATTACTTTGGCGCTTTGATGTGGCGGAGTTTATGTGGCGCCAACTATGTGGCGTCAATTATTGACGCCACACCGAAAATTCAAAAAATCAAGTGGCGCTAAAATCGACTAAAAATCCATTGGCGCCATCTTTTCAAAATTGACGCCACGTCCTGGGGCCAACGCCACGTCCCTGGGGCCACAAAAGAAAAGCGCCAATTCGAAGCGCCAATTTCGACTATTAACGCCACATGAACACCGCCAAAAAGGCTCATTGGCGCCACGTCCTGAGAATTGACGCCACGTCCAGGGGCCACGTGGCGGTTAAAACCACCACGTGGCGGTGTTCAAGGGCCGTGGCCTTTCTACCCCAACTTAGCGCCAAATTGGCGATTTGTAGCCAATCGCCAATTTGGCGCTGAGTGCCAAGCACCGCCAATTTGGCGCCAAATTGGCGGTGCTTGGCACTTAGCGCCAAATTGTTGGCGCTAATTTGGCGATTTGTAGCCAATCGCCAATTTGGCGCTAATTTGGCGGTGCTTGGCACTCAGCGCCAAATTGGCGATTGGCTACAAATCGCCAATTTGGCGCTAAGTTGGCGCCAAATTGGCGGTGCTTGGCACTTAGCGCCAACTTAGCGCCAAATTGGCGATTTGTAGCCAATCGCCAATTTGGCGCTAAGTTGGCGCCAGATTGGCGGTGTTTGGCACTTTGCGCCAATTTGGCGCTAAGTTGGCGCTAAGTTGGCGACAAAAATGTGGTTAATTTACGCTTCTGAATGTTCGCACTCGCCAAGTGGCGCTAATTTGGCGCCAATTTGGCGCCAAGACTAAAAAATACCTGGCGCCAATTTGGCGCCACTTGGCGATGGACACAGTTTATTCAGACAAATTCGCATCGCCACGTGGCGGTACCGCCAAATACCGCCAACACTTGGCGATTTACAATCGCCACGTGGCGCCATTTGGCGCCAAAAAATCGCCAACTTGGCGCCAAATTGGCGGTTGTGCGCAGTCGCCAAATTTTGGCGCCATTTGGCGCTAAAATATCGCCACGTGGCGCCAAATTGGCGCCAATTTGGCGCCAAATGGCGCCAAAAAGTGCGCACGACCTTAACTACCATACTACCGATTCAAATTAACTAAGATATAACAAATCCACCAACCAATTGACCTGGATTCATTTCACACACACTCTGCCGTTACTGGCCCACAAACAAACAAACAAACAAACAAACAAACAAACAAACAAACAAACAAACAAACAAACAAACAAACAAACAAACAAACAAACAAACAAACAAACAAACAAACAAACAAACAAAAAAACAAACAAACAAACTGACCTCTCAATAAGAATGGTGATGATCAGCCAGAACAATCCGCTGAGAGGTAGGACACAGAAATATCTGCCCAGGAAATCCCAGCTCCACGCGGACTTGGCCAAATCACCTGAAATTAGTTTAACAAGATAATCAACGATATATAATTGTACTAAATCAAATAAATTGACAGAAGCTTTCGGGAACACTATATTTTTCGTTTTCAGCTCTGAAATTAGGATTTTAAGTTTCTGTATTTACTCAGTAATCAGTATCACCGTGTGTAAAAAGGTTTAATAGAAAAAGTTTTAAACGAAATGATTTCCACTACCTTCTCCCCTAGTCCCCTACTCCTCTATCTCTCCACTCCCTAGTACTCCCTTCTTCCCAATCTCCAGTTTCAATCCAAATAATCTCCACTATTATAATGATTGTTCCCAGACAACTGCAAACCACCTGTCCCCAAGAAGCTGCAAACCACCTGTCCCCAAGAAACTACTCAACTCACCATTCCGGGTAGATTTCACGAAAAATAACGCGTGAAAACTAACGGATGTAGATTCTGAACTGTATGCCTTGTTCAATACAGCAACTTCACTATTTCTTGCTCCCAGGCTGGGGGTCCCAGCTTTATTTGTCATTAAAATGTAGTGAGTCAAATTTTGGTCATTGTTAGTTTCCAATATACTTATCTTTATAATGTTCAGAGTCAACGTGATGAACGAATCAGAGATAGATGTGCCAACAACACTATCTATACCCCTGGGTGTTTACAACTTTATCGCTTCCTTCTTTGGGATCACTGGTAACGGCCTCGTCATCTATTCCTCTATCCGATACGATGCTGTACAGCTTGATGAAGTATCCGTGGAGTTTGTTAGAAACCTCGCATTGGCTGACATGATGTTTGTCATCTGCCAGACCCTTCCCTCCTTCATTACACTATCTGTCCGCAGGTGGGTACTTGGACCGGTTTACTGTTTCATTCAGGGCATTTTCACCAGTGTTCCTTGTGCTGTAAACACACTGACCGTGCTCGCTATATCGGCATACCGACTGAAAATGATTATTTTCCCTTTCCACCACATCTCACTGAGGGTATGTAGAGTTTCCATCGCTCTCATCTGGATGTTATCTTTCTCTTTCATTGTTATCTCCATGTACTACCAATCTGGAGGAGTGTTCAACCCCTATACGGCGACATGCGGTCCCGAAATCTATGGCGATGATGAGGCTAGAGGAAGTTTAATGGTTGGATTTTTTACCTTCATGTTCATCCCCCTTGTTGGGGTTTTCGGTATTAATCTGGTTCTTTTGGGGGTAGCAATGTGCAAAAGCTACTCTGCCAACAGTGGGATAAACTACAAAGCCTTGTTTGTTATTCTGTCTCTGTCAGGGTTGCTCATGTTGAGTTGGGTTCCGCATCTTGTGATAATTTCGCTTTTTTTAATGAAATCTCCCTTTGATTCCCCAACTTTTGTATTGTTTGCCATAAATGCTATGAGTCTCAACACATTCGGGAACCCCTTCCTTTACACGCTTACCAACCGACGCTTTGGAAGATACGTACGGAGCTTGATCTTTGGCATGTTCAAAGCTGTGAGGAGAAATCTGCAAATTGATCATCGTACCGGTAATCGAGAAGAAAACCTTCCTGCAAGGAGTCGGGTCCGTGCTAACAATGCTGTCATGCAGTCGTCGATTGTTTAAACTGTTTGTTGGATGAATTATGACCGAACGTTTGAGGCTCATAAAGTCGGATTTTTTGAAGTTGTCACCCCCCTGGGGGGCTGTCATGCGCAAATACGACGCTGTGCATGAAAGGGGGTGACAACTTTTAAAAAGTCCGAAGCGAAAGATATATGAACATGATCTCGATAGTACAACTAAAAGGAGGAATATGATCCCCCTACCTACCACAAAGTAACCCCCTGACATACGATGTATGGACCAAATGGCCCCTGACCCAAAAACTTTCTCAGGGGATCCACCTCCCCCTTTCAAAACTTTCCCTACATGCACGCATTCTTCATTTACTTAATTTATCGATATTGTCTTTGACTTTATCTATTATGTATATTGTTCTCTACTAGATTTCCGTTTGACTTTTCTGTATTTGAGTTTGACCGGCTTCTCACATTTCGCTTATTCATGCTTCTCACATTTCGCTTATCATGCTTCTCACATTTCGCTTATTCATGCTTCTCACATTTCGCTTATCAGTTTTGTTGCTCCAGCTCGCTGCTGATCGCTGCCTTTGTTCAACTAATCTTGCTGTTCTACAAACCTACTACACGGGGATGGATCGTACCTTCTCCAGCTGGCGCCATGGAGGTCCAGGAGACACTGCTCGTACTTCGGATTTCCTCAGGTTAGAGACATCCATCATAGCTACATTACGGCGTGCTGCGGGGTACCCTGAACCCAACAAAGAGGGAGGAGAGTTTGACCCGAACAAGTTGACGAACAACTACTTGAAAGGACTAGATACCAACAAGAAGCTGAAGATTATCGCTGACATGGCTGGTATTCTCTGGTACCGGTCACTGCCTCTCTCACAACTGGCCAGGAAGCAGATAGAGGAGGAGAAAGAGGAAACAAAACCTGTTATCACATCCCCAGCTAATGAAAGCATGGAAGTTGATTACCAAGTTCTAGACGATCTGAGGACTACTAGGAACCGTCTTGACGCCACCAAGGATGAGTTATTGGAGCGGGATCGGAAAATCATCACTCTGCAGGACGAGGTGAGTGCCCTAAAGGACTCCATCATCTCTATGAAGGACTCTCTGTTGGAGAAAAGTGTCAACGCTGTTCAAACTGTAGTGAAGGAGGAGATTCAGAGCTACTCTTCTGTTCTAGAGACCGCTGCCACCGCAGTCAAAGAGAGCTGTGTGTCTGCACTGGCCCCCAGTAAGATCCGGTCTGCCATTGCCAATGCCGCAGAGGATCGTTCTGCCAATTTGATAATTTATGGACTGCCCGAAACGACTGATTGCACCGACCACGACAGCATAAAGGACCTGTTCCAGCACCTTGATGAAGCTCCAGTTGTTTCGAAAATTGAGAGACTTGGGAGGAGTGGCGAACATGTACGACCTGCTAGAGTAGTGATGAGGACCAGAGAGGCGGCAAGGACAGTTCTTGGTAAATCTGCTCAGCTCAAAGACTCAGACTCTTATCAAACAGTTTATATTGCTCCAGACAGGACTGTTGAGGAGCGAGCTGAACGTCGAGTTTTAGTAGCGAGATTGAGAGAGAGAAGGGAAAGTGAACCAGAGAAGATTTGGCGAATTAGAAGGGGTTCAGTTGTTGCTAGCGAGGCCGAGGAAGAGTGAGACTAGAGGGGAGAGAGAGAGAGAGAGAGAGAGAGAGAGAGAGAGAGAGAGAGAGAGAGAGAGAGAGAGAGAGAGAGAGAGAGATAACCTACTACTTTATATTATTATATATATATATATATTATTATATATTATATATATGATTTACATTTCAGTTTTCAGTTCTGTAAGGACACAGTGGGGACCAGGGTGGGGTAGCAGGTTCAAAGCACACACAAGACCTTACCGTCTTCGTGCTAGCGACCCTGTTACGCCACCCTGAATCCTCACTCAGTTTGGTCCGTGTGGCTGGTTTGCTTGATATTATATGTTTATTTCGGCGCAATGCCACTGCCAGCGGCAGTTTGAATGAAAAATTGAATGGGTGTTCGCAATTATGACTCCATTGCCACTCTCCCTATTCCCATACTTTCCTACTTCCCCATACTCCCTACTCCCCTATTCCCTACTTCCCCATACTCCCTACTCCCTACTCCCTACTCCCTACTCCCATAATCCCTACCTCCCTACTCCCATACTCCCTACCTCCCTACTCCCTACCTCCCTACTCCCATAATCCCTACTCCCTAAATAATACTCCTTACTCCCTACTCCCTAAATAATACTCCCTACTCCCATAATCCCTACTCCCTAAATAATACTCCTTACTCCCTACTCCCTAAATAATACTCCCTGGGGGGGGGGGGGGTCCAGCTAAGCTAACGGCCAAAATCAGGGTACCTTTAGCTTTTTTTAGCTTTTTTTAGCTTTTTTAGCCTTTTTTAGCTTTTTTTAGCTTTTTTTAGCTTTATTTAGCTTTTTTTTAGCTTTTTTAAGGCTAAAAAAAGCTAAAAAAAGCTAAAAAAAAGCTAAAATTGAGTTTTTAGTGGATTCATATAGGTTCGAATCCCGCTGACGCCAAATTTTTTAAACTTTTATTATAACGTTTTATAACGTTTTTTGAACTTTTTTAAAACTATTTTTATCAAATTTGAATAATATTTTTATCGAAAAAATGTCTCCAGAAAATGGCAGTAGGGGTGGATACAGAAATTGCTATGTATGGACATAAACGGTAGATTATGGTAAAAAATGTGCAGGAAATGAACAAATGCAGTCAATAGACATCCGGAAGGATGAAAATTTAATGGAAAAGTGTCAAGATGAATGCTGAAAAAACATAAAAAGTAGGGCTAAAAAAAGCTAAAAAAAGCTAAAAAAAGCTAAAAAAAGCTAAAAAAAGCTAAAATAAAAAACGCTATCGACCAAAATCAGGGTATCTTTAGCTTTTTTTAGGGCTGGACCCCCCACTCCCTACTTCCCCATACTCCCTACTCCCTAAATAATACTCCTTACTCCCTACTCCCTAAATAATACTCCCTACTCCCTACTCCCCTACTCCCTACTCCCCTACTTCACTACTCCCTACTCCCTACTCCCTAAATAATACTCCCTACTCCCTACTTCCCTACTCCCCTACTTCACTACTCCCTACTCCCCTACTTCACTACTCCCTACCTTCCTACTTCCCCATACTCCCTACTCCCATAATCCCTACTCCCTAAATAATACTCCTACCTCCCTACTTCCCTACCTTGGATATGAATCCCCATGCTCTGGTACACCATCTTCATCACATATCGATAAGTCAACTCCACACAACCCTTCCCCAGGCAGTATGGGGGAAAGATTAGGAAGACCACATCCATAGCAGCAGCCAGCCCAGAGAGATATGGGTCACCGGGGAAGCGTTCCAGAACAAACACAGAGTAGCTAGTTGTTACGGCGATGAAGAGGTTGCCACAGAGGAGGGTTACATAGGCAGCTGATGGGATACTGAAACAGAGGAGGGTTACATAGGCAGCTGATGGGATACTGAAACAGAGGGAGGGTTACATAGGCAGCTGATGGGATACTGAAACAGAGGGAGGGTTACATAGGCAGCTGATGGGATACTGAAACAGAGGAGGGTTACATAGGCAGCTGATGGGATACTGAAACAGAGGAGGGTTACATAGGCAGCTGATGGGATACTGAAACAGAGGGAGGGTTACATAGGCAGCTGATGGGATACTGAAACAGAGGGAGGGTTACATAGGCAGCTGATGGGATACTGAAACAGAGGGAGGGTTACATAGGCAGCTGATGGGATACTGAAACAGAGGGAGGGTTACATAGGCAGCTGATGGGATACTGAAACAGAGGGAGGGTTACATAGGCAGCTGATGGGATACTGAAACAGAGGAGGGTTACATAGGCAGCTGATGGGATACTGAAACAGAGGAGGGTTACATAGGCAGCTGATGGGATACTGAAACAGAGGGAGGGTTACATAGGCAGCTGATGGGATACTGAAACAGAGGGAGGGTTACATAGGCAGCTGATGGGATACTGAAACAGAGGGAGGGTTACATAGGCAGCTGATGGGATACTGAAACAGAGGGAGGGTTACATAGGCAGCTGATGGGATACTGAAACAGAGGAGGGTTACATAGGCAGCTGATGGGATACTGAAACAGAGGAGGGTTACATAGGCAGCTGATGGGATACTGAAACAGAGGGAGGGTTACATAGGCAGCTGATGGGATACTGAAACAGAGGGAGGGTTACATAGGCAGCTGATGGGATACTGAAACAGAGGAGGGTTACATAGGCAGCTGATGGGATACTGAAACAGAGGGAGGGTTACATAGGCAGCTGATGGGATACTGAAACAGAGGGAGGGTTACATAGGCAGCTGATGGTATACTGAAATAGAGGGGGGTTACATAGGCAGCTGATGGGATACTGAAACAGAGGGAGGGTTACATAGGCAGCTGATGGGATACTGAAATAGAGGGAGGGTTACATAGGCAGCTGATGGGATACTGAAATAGAGGGAGGGGGTTACATAGGCAGCTGATGGGATACTGAAACAGAGGAGGGTTACATAGGCAGCTGATGGGATACTGAAACAGAGGGAGGGTTACATAGGCAGCTGATGGGATACTGAAACAGAGGAGGGTTACATAGGCAGCTGATGGGATACTGAAATAGAGGAGGGTTACATAGGCAGCTGATGGGATACTGAAACAGAGGAGGGTTACATAGGCAGCTGATGGGATACTGAAATAGAGGGAGGGTTACATAGGCAGCTGATGGGATACTGAAACACTATTGGGAGGACGTTAGTTTAAACTACTCGTATCATTTGGAGAAATATAGAGTCAGAGAAAGTGACGATTTAACTTATTCAGGCTGTCTCTGGAATATATGAATAATACAACAGCTGAAGATCTTACTTGAAAATGTAGGAGGCGGGATAGAAGAGGGGTGTAGAAGCACAACCGTACATGAATATGAATCTTACTTGAAAATGTAGGAGGCGGGATAGAAGAGGGTGTAGAAGCACAACCGTACATGAATATGAATCTTACTTGAAAATGTAGGAGGCGGGATAGAAGAGAGGTGTAGAAGCACAACCGTACATGAATATGAATCTTACTTGAAAATGTAGGAGGCGGGATAGAAGAGGGGTGTAGAAGCACAACCGTACATGAATATGAATCTTACTTGAAAATGTAGGAGGCGGGATAGAAGAGGGGTGTAGAAGCACAACCGTACATGAATATGAATCTTACTTGAAAATGTAGGAGGCGGGATAGAAGAGGGTGTAGAAGCACAACCGTACATGAATATGAATCTTACTTGAAAATTTAGGAGGCGGGATAGAAGAGGGGTGTAGAAGCACAACCGTACATGAATATGAATCTTACTTGAAAATGTAGGAGGCGGGATAGAAGAGAGGTGTAGAAGCACAACCGTACATGAATATGAATCTTACTTGAAAATGTAGGAGGCGGGATAGAAGAGGGGTGTAGAAGCACAACCGTACATGAATATGAATCTTACTTGAAAATGTAGGAGGCGGGATAGAAGAGGGGTGTAGAAGCACATCCGTACATGAGGATCAGAATTAAAACTGCATCAAGCTCCTGAAATTAAACAATATTATTGTTGAGGTAGATATTATGTCGGTTTGATAAGGTTTGATAAGGTTTGGTGGGTCCAAAATTTTAAATAACTAGATAAGTATAATTACTGCAGTCCGACCCCGATTTACTCTGTAAGGCCAATGTTCTGACCACGATTCCCGCGTGCTCGCCGCTCAAGCCAATGCTCTGACAGGATTTACCGGCTTGCTCGGGGGAAAGGATATTGCCCGATAAGCCGGGGTCCGACTACAGTAAAGTCGGATTTTTTGAAGTTGTCACCCCAAAATGACCGCGCATGTGAAATTTATCAATTTTGACGCGCACACCACACGTTAACATGTGATGTGACGCACAAAAACTTTCCGCGCATGAAAAGGGGGTGACAACTTCAAAAAATCCGACTTTATAGGAGGAAGATCTATTTTTTTTACAATTACCGATATGAACGCCTCCTGTTTAAAGACCCAGAACACCAATAGTGAGACAAGGGTGGGTACAATAAAGTTACACATATCCCACGCAAAGTTACTCAGCCAGTATACTTCCGCACTTACACCTGGAGGGGTAATTAAATTAGGAGTTATTTCTATTTCCAGATTTCTGGCAAATATTTTTCTTTTTTATGTGACGTCTTCGAGCTAACATTTGTCACTCCCTGTACAAATTACCAGCCCAAACATTTATTTTATTTCTAGCTCTTCATATTATAATAATTATTGTCTGTAGTAATAAAGCTATAATGCAACAGTCCCAATTAGGATACAAAGAACTTTCCCAAACTTCCATACCCGCACAAAACTGAAGATGTTTAGCGTTGCTCCTCCTCTCTGCCACCAAATAAACAACAAAACTCGTGGGCACGAAACTCAACCCTACTATGATAAAGATGCTGACCATTATGGGGGTTCCCTGCTGTATGTACTCGTGGGAGGTGGACTGGGCTGTCTGGTTCATAGCCTGGAAAAAGGGGTGTTAAAACTCCATATTTGGTCATCACGTGACATCCCATATTCGGTCAACACGTGACATCTCCATATAATTTGGGCAACCAACCTGTGCAGCCACAGTAATGTGATGTTTTATTCCCGCGTTCTTCAGTTCCATGTTCCTCAGTGTATTAATGGCAGTAGGTTGGGCATGGTAACCCTTGTTCAAATACCAGCTCTTGGCCACAGGCCTCAGTGCGGTGTAGGGGGATGAGTATTCCGAGATGAGATCGTGTCGAGTGTCGTCTACTGTGAAACCGATGTACCTGTTGAGAGTGAGATATTGTTATTGTTTTTTTTTATTACTATTAATATTAATTGTTAGATTTGTTAGCACTTTAGTGGTCTTAAATTTAGGAATTGGCTCAGGTTAGCATCCTATGCAAGGGGACCTAATATGGACAGCGCTTGTTGAGTAAGCAGTGGTATACTCAACAAGACAGCACAGGGGAAATCATATGTTTCCGAAATACCTTTTTAGGATGTATTCAGGTTGGGTAATCATGAGATAACTGCTGAAGTTAGTGCCCGTAACATTAAGAAACACATCCCCACTGTGGGTCTGGAATCCATGCCGGGGAAAGGGTATCTTAGGTCCTCCTTGCTCCAGAGGAATGGAATAAGATAGATCACACATGGGGAACATGGGTACAAACTCCCTCTTTACTTCCCATCTCTTTGCCAGTCTGATTATCTCTGAGGGGTATGCTTCGCAGGTCTCGAAGCCCCCCTCAGGGCCGGGTTGGGGTGCTGGTCCACTGTAGCTGTCTCCATATGTTGCACCCGCCAGCAAGGGACTGGTCAAATGGTACCTTCTGCAGGAGGGATTTAGTGTTGAATAAGAAATGTAAGTAATAGTTTTATGGGAATCCATATCTAACTCCTGTACTGCGAACATGTTGTGTTCTAACTTCTAACCCTCCTTTCAGGGGCGCGGTGAGAGAGGGTCGAGCAAGGAAAACTGCGACCTATCATTGAGTGTGTTCATGTTCATGAAACAAAGCAATCATACAGAACAGCATATACTATCCTTGGCTAGTTTTTAGCTTACCCCTTTCAAGGGTGTTCTAGCCTCAAAGGGAATGTAGTTTGGATAATCGAACATTGAGAGGGAGAGAACCCGTTCCTTGTAGGAGTCTTGTACCGGTACCTGCCAAGTTGATTGCCATGGCTGCAGCTATAAATAGCGCTGGGAGAACCACCTGCGGGGAATTGTATCAGTATAACCATATATGGGCATGTCACGTGATCTATGACGTCATAGGTCACGTGATTTTAATAGTTCCGTGAGAATTGAGAACCACCTGCGGGGAATTGTATCAACATTTATTATCATAATAATGGAATAGAAATAGACTAGAAATAAGAGTTAGAAATAAGAGTTAGAAATAAGAGTTCAAGTATTAATTCAAATCCTAACCTGAGCGAAGACGCCCTTCTTGTCCCTCTTGGCGTAATGCCATCTCTTTAAAAAGAGTGCTCTGAACTGCTGGAAGTGCAGTTTCCATCCCGTGTTCAACAGTTTGTCAGTGCTTGTAAATAGGGGCGAGGTACTGGCTCCTGATGCCAACTAGATACAACAGAGGATTTGTGATATTAGTGAAAATTAATGAAACAAATTAAAACATAATAGTCAGACATCAGAATCATTTCAAATTAATTAACAATCACCTGGCGATACGATAAATCGGAAGAACAATCATCGGATGATTCATCATTATTATTGGCATGATTCATTCCATTCATACCACCCTGTCGTGATAGGGGCGGTAAATCAATCACTGATTTATTTTTCAATTTGTTTGACAGTTCTGTTTCAATGATCTCTGAATTACTATTCTGTTGCTCTGTTTCTGTTTGTGTGTCTGTTTGTTTGTCTGCATGTGTGTCTGTTTGTTTCTCTGCATGTATGTCTGTTTGTCTGTCTGGATGTATGTCTGTTTGTTTCTCTGCATGTATGTCTGTTTGTTTCTCTGCTAAGTTCTCACCAGGGGACTGCAGTTAAAATTAGATTGTAATATGAGCCAACGGCCAAGTCATTTGTCCAATGTATGCGATATTATCAAATATGAGGAAAATAGAGACAGGCAACAGCGTATGATAGGACATTGTCATTTTATTATTGTCATTATTTGTCATTCACATAAATGAGTTTCAACTTTCAGACTACTTACATTTCCGATGCTCCTGACACCTCCCTCCTCTTCTTGAATGGTTTCCAATTGAACGTTCTCTGTCAGTGCTCTAACTTCTGAAAACAAGAGCAAATAAATTCTCCGGGGACCGGGAGGGATATAGGGGACACTATATTTTTGTCTAGAATGAAACACAACACTTACTCTGTCCGATATCGGTAGCCTTGTCTTCAGAGGAGGTAGGAGGATCCGAGAGTTTTAGAAACACATCCTCCATTGAGGGAGCACTGATACCGTAACTAAGAAGTGATGAGCTTAGATTTTATGTTATAATACACCACCCCATGGAGCCATACAGTGGGGTGGGGAATTGAAACTCGCTCCAAAAGACTGGAATACTAGTATTTTCACTGTTATACCGATAGTGATCACGTTCCCAGAACTACCCTCTACAGTGTAGAGTCTACACATGACCCCAAAACAAACTATCTACCCCTTTACTATTACTTTACCATTACTTTACTGTTACCTCTCGATCTGGCAGGCTCGTTTCAAGTTATCCAGGCTGACACAGAGCGCTTCAAACAGTCCCATATCCTGAGCCTGCATCTCAATGACGAGCTGATCCCTGGAGAGGTAACGGACGATAACTGCAGTCCCTGTAACTGCTTCAACGGCTGCTACTGGACCATCTGATGGTTCACCGGTCTGAGGAGGGTGGGGGGAGTTAGAGGAGGGTGGGGGAGTTAGAGGAGGGGATATGGGGTTTTAGAGGTGGGGTATACATGGGGTTTTAGAGGTGGGAGTATGTGGGGTTTTAGAGGAGGGGATATGTGGGGTTTTAGAGGTGGGGTATACATGGGGTTTTAGAGGTGGGGTATACATGGGGTTTTAGAGGTGGGAGTATGTGGGGTTTTAGAGGTGGGGGATATGGGGTTTTAGAGGTGGGAGTATACATGGGGTTTTAGATGTGGGGTATACATGGGGTTTTAGAGGTGGGGTATACATGGGGTTTTAGAGGTGGGGTATACATGGGGTTTTAGAGGTGGGAGTATGGGGTTTTAGATGTGGGGTATACATGGGGTTTTAGAGGTGGGGTATACATGGGGTTTTAGAGGAGGGTGGGGGTTTTAGAGGTGTGGTATACATGGGGTTTTAGAGGTGGGAGTATACATGGGGTTAGGTTGGGGATTAAAATTATAAAATTATGAGTGAAATTATGTTTTGGTATGTGATATCATGACGTCATATTATAACTGGTATGCGGGGAATTTTCCTTGTAGAAGCTACTACTTAGCACATGCTGTTTTTAACTGTGGGAAAGAAGCCGATTATCTACTTAGCTTCCTTAGCGGACCAAGTTGATACATGGTATACTGCCTTTCTAAAGAGCTTCCCTCTGTCACACGTGTTCAAAATATCTCTAGCTCTCTCTGTCACTCTATCTTTCTATCTTTCTGTCTCCCACTGTCTCTCTCTCTCTATCTTTCTCTCTCTGTCACTCTCTTTCTCCACAACTATGTAGTTTTTCATGATAATGATGCTCTGCTTGAGAGGATCAGCTGCAACATTTTTGACGAGATTTTGAAAGTCTTACCGCCAGTTGGATGGTTAGAAAGTAGCTTCCCCCGGCGAGTCGCTTCAGGAAGAGACTGGTTCCACAGCAAACTAGTTTCCCTTGGGATAGAATTGCTATCCGGTCTCCCAGCACCTCCGCCTCCTCCATATGATGGGTGCTAAGGGGATAAGAGAGAGGGAGAGAGGGAGGGAGAGAGGGAGGGAGAGAGAAGAGCGAGAGAGAGAGAGAGAGAGAGAGAGAGAGAGAGAGAGAGAGAGAGAGAGAGAGAGAGAGAGAGAGAGAGAGAGAGAGAGAGAGAGAGAGAGGGAGAGAGAGAGAGAGAGAGAGAGAGAGAGAGAGAGAGAGAGAAAAATAGAGAGAATAGAAGTGCTTGGGTTGGGTAACATGTAACAGAGGGACGATGAACTATTGAAATCTAGGTTGTTTCTAGGTACCTGAGTAGTATTGTTCTGTTTCGTTTGTTGTTCACTATCATATCCCAAATGTCCCTCCTTGCCTTTGGATCAACCCCTGCAGTAGGTTCGTCAAGGACCAGAGTCCTAGTTCCCCCCAAGAATGCTATGGCAACGGACAGCTTTCTCTTCATACCCCCAGATAGGGTTCTGACGAGGCTGTCCCTTTTCTCAAGGGGTAGGTCAACGGAGCGTATAAAGTCCTCCATCTCCTTCATCACCTGTCAAACAGGGGTATTAAAATTGGGTGGCTTTGAGTACGATTGGTGGCTCCGAATTCGCCCGGAATTCGATTACCTTGACAGATTACTGGCATTGGGTAGTGGGTACTTTGTTGGGCCATTAGAAGAATTTCAGATGTAAATTGTACCTCCGTGACGGAGGCTCTGTCACACTTCAGACTTACCGTTTTGCTTTGCATGCCCCTCAGTTGGCCATAAAACAGCAAGTGCTCCGCCACCGTCAGATCGTCCCACAGCACATTGTGCTGAGGACACACCCCAATCATGTCCTCTGGTTTTCTTTTCTGAAGGAATTTCTCTGTTTGTCTGTCTGTTTGCATCTCTGTTTGCATCTCTGTTTGTCTGTTTGTCTGTCCGAGTTTCTGATAAGAACAAAAGCACCTTCCCAGCAGGCTGTGAGCCCAGGAATTACACCCCGTACCACAGTAACAATCAAACTGTCTCTCTGCCTCCCTGTTCTGTTCTGTTATCTCAATTTCTAACTGCTCAACTTCAGGACTCTGTTTTGTCACGACTTCTTCAATAAGCCTACTACTCGGATCATCACTAACCGTGTCTTCACTCTCGAGTATAGTGAACTCTCCGCTGGTCTGAGTTATCATTCCAGTTAGAATTGACATAGTTGTTGTCTTCCCTGCTCCATTGTGTCCCAGCAATGAGGTGACTTGACCTATGGAGAGAGTTTTCAGAGTTTTTCCAGGTATCCATGGTAACAGGATGTTGCATTGTTTAGAACAAAGCAAGAACACACCAAACCATACCTTTGTAAAGAGTGAGAGAGAGGTTTCTGAGGGCGAATGGTGAAGAACTGTCACCATATCTTTTACTGAGTCCTTTCATCTGAACACCCGGCTGAAGATGTTTCCCTATCGCCTCAACCTTGATCCCCTCATCCTGTGGGCAGCATGTTAATCAGTAGTAAATTATAGAATAAAGAGCCTAACTGGTCTGTGCGACATTAGGCTGGCCTATATAATGTGTGCTACACTACAAAACCTTTCTATTTCCGTGTGTTTACCACATTATAATGCCGGCAATTATGTGCTTAGCGAAGTAATTATATCGGTAGGAACAGTTGTATAATCTTTGTATGTGTCACGGACACTTGTACAGTATTATCAAGTATTCCATTCCCTTGTTCGACCCCCCTCCCGCGTCCCGAAGGGCTGAACAAAACAAGTATTCCCCCACTAGCCCATGTGATATTGCAATTTGTGTTGAGTACCATTATAAGCTCTTAAAGTACCATTAGGACATTATTGAACCCACTACACGCACACACACACAAAACCTTTTCTTTGTGGACTATAGGTTGCTAAAAGCTTGCTGTGGGCTCCTATAGACATGTTTGGCATAGTGCTGTGTAGCATACGCTTCATTGACAAGTATGCTTTCATGCGTTTATTATAGCTAGCTTATTAGAGAATAGCGGGACATTTACCGTAAGTGAGCACATTCTAATCTGACAAAGAAAGGGGTACAAGTGGGTTTATTTTTAGATTTTAGAGTTTCCAAATGTAACACAACTTTTAGATGTTTTTGGGGCTTGTTAACCTGTTGCTACTTTGGTAACGAACTCACCCCTATAATTACGGGAGCTCGCATTGAGGGGTAATTTCATAATACCCTGTTGCTCCTACTGACCTGTTCGACTGTTTCCCGTTGTTTAGATCCTCGTTTGATTACCAGTCTACAGATACAAGTTATAGGGAAGTACCAGGGCTTCTTCGCCGAGCTATCCTTACCCGGTAACACCTAGGAAGATACATAATAGGGTAAACTGGGACAATACGCATTGTCGCCTAGATTATAGGATACCTTATTACCGTATTCACTAAACTGTATTGAACACTTGTAAGGCTGCAACAGAGGGGGAAAATATTACAAACTTGTTTGCTACAACACCGGGCAGCTGGTGTGTCTCAATGAACCCACCTGTTGGAAGTAAAGTGCTAGTAAAATGTAGAGGAAGAAGTCGAAGATCATCATAAGGAAGATGTTGTAGCAGGTCATTGACCGGAAATTATCTGCATCAGTAGAGAGGTTATCCCAACTCAGTCCTACTCCTTGCTCCTCGTATCTGAAAATGGAATAATGATGTAGTCGTTGAGTCAAATTACCGAGATTTGGATCAGATAGTATTCTGGGTTTTGAGAAAAACTGCTAAGTTATACCGAGATATTATTTAGGTTAGATATTTTAGGGGGAGGGAATTGTTACCGAGATACTCCGACTAGATATATGCTGATTTTTAGGAGAAAAGTAAGTTATGTACCGAGATATTTGGAGCATTCCAAATCCGAAGGCAGTTGTTGATGATAAACTTGCTAGGGCTTTCATCCAGAAATCCATGTGCTCTTCCTGCGAGAAGTGATGATGTGATATGAGATCTTTTTTGTTTAACCCTTTGAGGCCCACAGGATATAATATGTCCCAAAAGTCAATCCTTAGAATATTTTTTGATTATCGTGTTCTCTGATGTTATAATATTCGAAGTCATCGAAGTAGCAAGTAATCCAGGAGTTAATTAGTGACCAATTAGTGACTAACCTGAAGTGATGCGATGGTATAGGGAATGTACATTGAGTAGAACGCTACTGCACTGACAACGGCCGCCAGTTTGCTTTGAACGAAAAACACAGAGAGTAGAAAGCAGGCAGCAATGTTGCACAGTGTGAACAGCGTGAGGAGGGTGTATAGTAGGAAGGGATCCGTGAAAATTGTTATCTGAAAAGGGGGTTAGTTGGTTACCTAGTATACGGTATTTACGATAATTTGTGGAATTTTAATAATTTGTCATAATCATATTGGCCATTGTTGTCAAATTGACACATTGAGTAACGATTGCACATCAATCGTGGACACATTGAGGACACATTGAGGACAGGTTGAGGACACATTGTGGACACATTGAGGACACATTGTGGACACATTGAGGACAGTCTGAGGACACATTGTGGACACATTGAGGACAGTCTGAGGACACGTTGAGGACACGTTGAGGGCACATTGTGGACACATTGTGGACACGTTGAGGACACATTTGGGACAAATTTGGGGTATTAGATGTGGACGCTTCCATTTTTCTCGTGGACACATTAAGGACACATTGAGGACACATTGTGGACACGTTGAGGACACGTTGAGGACACATTGAGGACAGTCTGAGGACACATTGAGGACAGGTTGAGGACACGTTGAGGACACATTGTCGACACATTGAGGACAGTCTGAGGACACATTGTGGACACATGAAGGACACATTAAGGACAGTCTGAGGACACGTTGAGGACACATTTGCGTCAGTTCACAGGAGACTTTGCACCTGTGGTTCAACTGCTGCTTAATCCGCTTCCCTATGGAGCCCTCGGGCAGGGTCCAGAAAGGCGACCTCCCTTTCTCGCTCACAGAAAGTGAGGGAGAGAGACAGAGACAGAACGAGATATATAGGGGTCAGGGGAATAGGAAGGGAAAGGTAGGGCAACCTCCTAACTCCTAATCTAATATCGTATCGTCTCACACTGCTAATAAGGTTCCCCGAATCACATTTTATATCCCGTGTTGTCTGACAGTGCTAATAGGGCGTCCCAGAATCATGTAACATATCCACCCCCTCATTATAATTTGTTGGTGCTTTTGTTAGTGGTGACTTGAGACGGCGCCGGGTGCACTGCACGGTATAGCCTCAGGTCACCACGATAAATGGTCGTGACAGAAACGATAAGTGTGTGTCAGATCACCGATTATCACAGCTACAATTGCACCATGTACTGGTTACAGGAGATCTTTGCAACCGATTATCACGGTCCGACCTTAACATTGTACTGGTTATAGGGAAACTGTGCAACCGATTATTTGCCTAGCTAGACTGTGTTTCGGGCGCCCCGCCCCCGAAACACAAATGTAAAACACAAATGTAAAGGGAGGGTTAGAAGATAACAACCGATTATTACAATTCGACAGACCTTTTGTAACCATCTCACGTGCCTACACCATGCACCATGAGATATTCTATTCAGTGAAAAACTGGAGAAAAAATGAAACAGAGAGAAATAGAGAGAAGGTAGAAAGACAAACCAAGTATTGTACATAATGACCATAAAATGAAATATTGGTCACTGATATGCCATGAGGCGCTCCTAGAAAGCCCAACCACTAACAAAACCTTAACTTTAAGTGAGAGAGCTCGTACAAGCAGATCTCATAGTGTATGGCGCGATGGTTACAAAGGTCGCATCGTGATAATCGGTTGCACGATTCTTGTAACCAGTAGTACAGTTCTTTTGTAACCAGTAGTACATGGTGTAATGTGGTAAGGTGTGTGTGTAACCACCAGGCTTGACGACTATAACAGTTGTGAGTCGACTGATCAAGACCGTGGTGTGCGAGTACCTACCTCCCATTTACTTCATCTCTCAGCTACCCTACCTCCCATTTACTCCATCTCTCGCTTCCCTACCTCCCATTTACTCCATCTCACAGCTTCCCTACCTCCCATTTACTCCATCTCTCAGCTACCCTACCCCTCATCTACTCCATCGCTGAGAGATGGAGTAAATGGGAGGTAGGGAAGCTGAGAGATGGAGTAAATGGGAGGTAGGGAAGCTGAGAGATGGAGTAAATGGGAGGTAGAGTAGCTGAGAGATGGAGTAAATGGGAGGTAGGGTAGCTGAGAGATGGAGTAAATATTTCATTTTATGGTAATTATGTACAATACTTGGTTTATTTGATTTAGTACCATTATATTGTTGTCTATCTTGTTAATACTTGGTTTGTCTTTCTCTACCCTCTCTCTATTTCGAAATCTCTCTGTTTCATTCGTTCTCCAGTTTTTCACTGAATAGAATATCTCTCCATCCTCCGAGTGAGAGATCTCCTACAGGCAGATCTCATGGTGCATGGTGTAGGCACGTGAGATGGTTACAAAAGGTCTGTCGAATTGTAATATCGGTTGTTATCTTCTAACCCTCCCTTTACATTTGTGTTTTACATTTGTGTTTCGGGGGCGGGGCGCCCGAAACACAGTCTAGCTAGGCAAATAATCGGTTGCACAGTTCTCCTATAACCAGTACAATTGGTGAGGTCGGACCGTGATAATCGGTTGCAAAGATCTCCTGTAACCAGTACATGTTGCAATTGTTGCCGTGATAATCAGTTAAGGTGATCTGACAGTCAGATTCTGACACACACTTATCGTTTCAGTCATGACCACTTATCGTGGTGACCTGAGACTATACCGTGAAGTGCACCCGGCGCCGTCTCAAGTCACCACTAACAAAAGCACCAACAAATTATGATGAGGGGGGGGGTGGATATGTGACATGATTATGGGACGCCCTATTAGCACTGTCAGACAACACGGGATTATAAATGTGATTCGGGGAACCTTATTAGCAGTGTGAGACGATACGATATTAGATTAGGAGTGTTAGACGATATAAGACACGATCGGCAAGGCCGGTTGCCCTACCTTTCCTCCCTATTCCCCTGACCCCTATATATCTCGTTCTGTCTCTGTCACCTCCCTCACTTCTGTTAGCGAGAAAGGGAGGTCGCCTTTCTGGACCTGCCCGAGAGCTCCATAGGGAAGCGGAACAAGCAGAGTTGAACCACAGGTGCAAAGTCTCCTGTGAATTGACGCAAAAGTGTGTCCTCAACGTGTCCTCAGACTGTCCTTAATGTGTCCACAATGTGTCCCAGACTGTCTCAATGTGTCCACAATGGTTCCTCAACGTGTCCTCAACGTGTCCACAATGTGTCCTCAATGTGTCCTCAACGTGTCCACAATGTCCTCAGACTGTCCTCAATGTGTCCTCAACGTGTCACAATGTGTCCTCAATGTGTCCTCAATGTGTCCTTAATGTGTCCACGAGAAAAATGGAAGCGTCCACAATCTAATACCCCAAATTTGTCCCAAATGTGTCCTCAACGTGTCCACAATGTGCCCTCAAACGTGTCCTCAAGTGTTCCTCAGAATGTCCTCAATGTGTCCACAATGTGTCCTCAGACTGTCCTCAATGTGTCCACAATGTGTCCTCAATGTGTCCACAATGTGTCCTCAACCTGTCCTCAATGTGTCCTCAATGTGTTCACGATTGATGTGCAATCGTTACTCAATGTGTCCTAAATGGTCTCATGTGCCTCAATGTGTCTCAACCTGTCCTCAACCTGTCCAAAACTGTTGTCCTCAACTGTCCTCAAACTGTCTAACACGTCTATGTTCCTAAGGGTCTATCCAAACTTTCAACGTACATATGTCATACTACCCCTAATCCTTGGTAAACGATTCACACTTGACACTACTATCTCCCAAAATATGTTGGCAGCACCACGCACACCTGCCACACAACACCAACCCCACCCTTTATTAGAGGAATGTCAACTTTTTCAGCAATTTTTCTGACAGTTGCCCTCAGACAGATACGATAAATGATATGATGATGCTATGATTTGTAGCTTTCAAAAGTTTGAACCTGTCAAAGGTTTTCGACTATTGAGTTAGTCATGATTTTTCTCGTATTTCTATGTGATTTCTTAGCCGCTTGTCCATATATGATTGAATCTTTGAATCTTTGATATGAGAGAGAGAGAGAGAGAGAGAGAGAGAGAGAGAGAGAGAGAGAGAGAGAGAGAGAGAGAGAGAGAGAGAGAGAGAGAGAGAGAAAGAGAGAGAAACTGAGAGAGAAACTGAGAGAGAGAAAGAGAGAGAGAGAGAGAGAGAGAGAGGGAGAGAATGAAGATTCAGAATCCTCGCACCTCGACAATGTCCTTGGCCAGGTGTTGAACACATTGTCTTCTACTTCATACCCCTCCCACCTTTCTGTTTCATTTTTTTCTATCGATCCCCTGTATTCAATCACATCGTTTCCATATCTATACATTTCTCTCTCTCTCTCTCTCTCTCTCTCTCTCTCTCTCTCTCTCTCTCTCTCTCTCTCTCTCTCTCTCTCTCTCTCTCTCTCTCTCTCTCTCTCTCTCTCTCTCTCTCTCTCTCTCTTCCTATTTTTTCTCCTTTTCGCCCTCTCTCTCGCTCTACTTTTTAGGTGTGTCAACTAAAGTGGGGGTTGTGCTTCGCTGCCTCTAAGATTTATTTTCCTCATTTTGCCCTCATTAGAGCTCGGGTTGCCTTGCTCTGCAAAACATATGCCACACTTCCCATCATAGCTCAGTTGGCTTTTTTGACACCTTTGAACATCTGTCTCTTTTTGACTAAAACATATATATTTGTTGCATGGCGTTTTTTTTCATTCGTCTTCCACAGACCACTCTTTCAGATTTAACACCTTTACTTTTGTTAGGTGGTATGCAGCACTATGTCCAGTTAGATGTCACAGTAGCTACACTGCTCTTTTTCAATATTTTCTATACCATTTTATCAGAATCGACACCAGGTATAATACGTGTGGAAGTCAAAAGTGACCCACTTTTCTCAACTTGATGTTTGTCTAGTTTGCACCCAAGCTTTCTTCGCTTCGGAGAAAATTGCAGGAGGTTCGGTTACCAATTAGACAACTTGGTTTTGATATTGCTGAGTTGTAAAAGTTAAAAAAAAATCCTCCTCTCCTCAGATTGTCGACCTACAGTGGTAAACAACTTCCTACTGTTATGGTGTAACCATAGTAACAGTTACAGATGCTGGACTTCAAATACCACGTACAACGTAACTACGGACGGGGACCACTTTGTCCGATATTCACAGATCTGTGGAGGGGATCCTCACTTCTATCAGGTTCTTTAATTAATTGGATTAATTAATTAAATTGGAAATCATGTTGCTTATTGTTACTGATACTACTGTTCACTATCCATAACTCTCCGGTTATTTCATTTCAGGCATGTGGTCACCTCAACTCAAACTCCAAACACCCTGGAATCTTCACTGACACCCTTCTCTGTGGCTACTATATCTGTAACCATAGCAACCAATACGAAAGCGGCGTCAAGATCAGCTGGACTTTTGAGTGTAATGGAAGGGAGGACTGTACGGGTGGGCTGGATGAACAGATGTGTAACTACGGCCCGGACCCGTTTATCTGCCCAGACCTAACAGAGAAGCGCATCTCAAGAGACAAAGTGTGTGATGGTGTGCGGGATTGCCACCCTTTGTTTGCTGGTGACGAGGTCGGGTGTAATCACACACACGGTTTAGAGTGCAACAAACAACTCCCGAACTCAAACATAACTCTGGAAACGTGGCAGGCGCCGTATCTAATATGTGATGGATTTCAAGATAACTGTCGTCCAGGAAGAGAGGATGAACGCCCTGAGACTTGTGTAGCTACCAACGAGACTTGTGTCAGTGGGTACTCCGCAAAACGGGGTGAAATACGACAACTCTACGACTTCCAGAGGTGTTACCGTCCAGATTTGCCGTGGAGGGTGTGTGAGGACGGTCAGGATCAACTAAATTGCACGGATAACGTGGTGCTAACTTGTAACCGGGGTGGCTACCCAACAACCTGTTACCGACCTGGGGATATGTCTGGGAGGGTTGTGTGATGACGGTATTGACGGGGCGTGCCGGCAGATTAGTCGGCAGTGTGTGGTCCACAAGCACTATACGTGTGATGGCAAGGTTGCCTGTGACGGAGGTGCAGATGAGAGCAGGTGTGGTGTGGATGGTAGTTTTGTGGGGAATTACAGCTGTACGAGGAGAGTTGGAGGTTTTGTTGGACGCATGCCAAGGAGGTGGCTGTGCGATGGCCAGGTTGACTGCGAGGGGGGAGGGGACGAGGATCGGTCATTGTGGGATATGTGCCATGGGAATTGTGTTGAGATGGGCACTAAGTGTAATTCTAAGTTTAAAATGTGACGATGGGACCTTTGTACGAAGTGTTGATCTGTGTTCAGGGATTGACAAATGCGAGACTGAGAGGAGGGTCTGTCGAGGGAAAAGCAATTGTCTCTACAGAAAGTCGTAAGACTGGATGGTAAGGTTTACATTGGTCCCTGTCTACCCGGTCTTACCATCACTATCTGTGACACGATTGAAGTGTCCCTTCCTCAGGCAGCTTATGGCACAAGTCCAACAACACTCGTCCTTCCCATATCACCTGTTGATTGCCGACACTATTTCGGTGAGGCGTATGTCTATCTTGCGTGTAATCACCGGTGTCTCAACGCAACATGTCCTCTGAAACCGCTCACCTTCAAATCGTGCCTCCCTAACAGCTACATCTTTACCCTGTCCTTCAACCACTCTCTCACCATGGTCAAGTCCCTGGGCAAGGGAGAGTTCTCTCCCGAGCTCTTCCCCTGTGACAACAAGGTCTGCCTACCCCTGGATCTGGTGTGCAACCTAGTGGACGACTGTGGAGATGGCAGTGACGAGAGGGGTTGTGGGAATCAGTTCAACTGCTCCGACGCTAATGAGCTGATACCTCTCTCCAGTGTCTGTGATGGAAGATGGGATTGTTCTACCGGCGAGGATGAGTGTAATTCTATGTGCTCTAAACAGATCTTTGAGAATGTATTTCTGGAGACGTGTGCCTGGTTGATTGGTATCACTGCGGTGCTGTTCAACATGGCAGTGATAGTTCATGTTCTCTACTCCTTTCAGGATAAACGGAAGAACCGCATCTCTTTCTCCATCGCCGTATTGGTTATTGTGGTGTCAACAGGGGACTTCTTAGTTGGACTCTACTTGGTTACCCTAGCAACATCCAAGCGTATCCATGGTGACGATCACTGTGATGATCAGTATGTTTGGCTGCACAGCGCCCTCTGTGACATATTAGGAGTTCTAAGCACTATGGGATCGCAATTGTCCCTGTTCGCAATGGTGTTTCTGGGTGTATTTCGGGCTTGTGTCATCAAAACAGTCCAGTTCGCAAATCGGTACGTGACTACTAACTACATCATAGGACTGCTAATCTTGGTTGTTGTTTTCATTGTGACCCCGGCTCTGGGTATAGCTGTTATCCCTCTAGCTCCCTCATTAGAGGATTATTTCTCTAACGGTATCTACTACGGGGCCAGTAACAGGCTGTTTAATGGTGTAGCGGGGGAGAAGGAGCATAGGGAGGTATTTAGGAGGTTCTACGGACGATTCTACACACCCGATGATCTATCTTGGAAGGAAATCAAGCAACTGTACAAAGATATGTTTGCACTGGGAGATGATTATTATAATAGTTCTGATTTCCATGGCAACCGAATTGGTTTCTATGGCAACTCGGCAGTTTGTATGTTCAAATATTTCGTTACTCCCCAGGACTCTCAATGGGGCTTCTCAATCTCCATCCTTATACTCAACTTGGTTTGTTTCTTCATCATCGCCTCATCCTACCTCTCCATCTATCTCATCAACAAGAGAACACTCACCCGGCAAGCCTCAGCACGTGCCCAAAGAATCAATATGGTATTACAGAAGAAAATCCAAGTTATAATCCTGACGGATTTCTTTTGTTGGATCCCCTTCATTGTGTGTTGTGTGGTACACTTTTTATCTCTTGCTGACATGACAGTGACATACAGCTACTTTTCTGTGATCGCCCTGCCCATTAATTCTGTGCTAAACCCGCTGATATATGATAGTTTCTTGGTTGCCAAGATGCAGAGTATGGTTGCTAGGTTACGGGGTCGTTTAGGGTTGGTTGCGGAGGATAGTAGGCGGGCATCTGTTGTTACTTTGGAAATGGAGACAAGAAGGAAGAGTAATTACTCTCATGTCGGAGAGATGATGAGATCTACAGTTACCTTAGCAACAACCATAGCAACCGGGACAGAAACATTCGCAGAGGAAGAGATATGAAGCGTTATACTTTGAATCAGAGTTGTATTTTTTTCAATTGCTTGGGTATTTTAAATTGATTAAATTTTTGAAGAAACCCTCAAAATACCTTACTCATTTCTGACTAATATTTGGCCGGCGTAGAAAATAGCATACTTGCCATACACATTAAGTACCACCCAAGTACATAGTTCAAACTCTCTTACCTTACCTTACCTCCTGTCTCTCTATGTCTCTCTTACCTTGCCAACTTTGAGGATCACCACCAGTAGGATGTTTGTGATACTGCTGCTCAGGAAAATGGTGATTCCCCAGGCCCACCAGTGCACACCGTCACCCAGACCCATCACCGACATCACCTGTGGGGGGGGGGGTTAGTACAAAAAAGGGAAGGAGAATTAGAGCAGTTGCCATGGGCGAGAACTTGAATTCGCTAAACTTTCACCATATAATTTCGAGGTGTTTGGCGTTTGCTGAAAGCTGGTGTAGATATCGATATTTCACGATTGCAGTTTCAGGGTTACTGGGAGTTAGATGAGGTAGAGCAAGTAACCTCTGATCACCTACCTCTTTCAGCCTGAGTTCCTTCTCATATACAATCCGTTTGGTGCTGATGGCTACAATGTAAACCCAGCTTATAACCATACACATGGGCAGAGTCCGGGCTATGATGAACAGGTATTTGTCGTTCAGCCAACACGGGAAGGGAAACATCTGAAACAGTCAATAGGTCATCATCATCATCATCATCACCTCTATTGGTAGAAGTATGACACTTTGTATGGTAGCCACTAGTATGCATTGCAAACACGGCCCGTTTTACACTTAGTTCACGCTTCAAAAACATTTGTTTTGGGGTGTGAGAAACAGGTTTCAGACTAAGGAGAGAGAAGAGTTGGCGTGCAATAGCACCTGCCTTGCGTGAGTACCCCTATCTTTCTGAGGTTTTGCTCTCTATCTCTCTTTCTCTCTCTCTCTCTCTATCTCTCTTTCTCTCTCTCTTATCCAGATATTTAGACACTTATCCAAAGTGACTCTTATGTTCCATGATCTTCTTTTTAAACACTAAACTTGCTATGTAATGATCCATCATCTGGGAACTGTATCTTTCTCTCTTTTTCACTATTATGTATATATATCTGTCTCTCGCTGTCTCTCTCTCTCTCTCTCTTTCTCTCCCTCTCCCTCATCGTCTCTTCCCTATGGATCAAACTTTGACAGGTACAGATCGTTTGTTGTCCATTCTATTCAGTATTCAGACTACCGACCTGATCAAAGTGGCTCTCCTTTTCCCTTTAAACTCATTTTACTGGCCTCATGATTTGTTTTGTCGTTTTGAGTGAATGCTGACCTCTTTAGTAGAGTCGATAACTACATCGACCTCTCCCAATTGTTCCAGTTTTTGTCACATCTGTTTGGAGCCTCGACACGACCTCTAAACAGGTGTTACTTTTTCACAAACTGTTTTCATCTTGGTGTAATCAGCATTTGAAATGTTGCTGATCATAACAAAAACCTAACTATTTTTTTCAACTTGGGGTAAAACCATGGGTGTCAAAAGTTAGCTCTAGGTCCCCTGAGTAACCAATAACCATCCGGAGACTCTAAGAGATATTTCAAGCCGTTCTCCTGTAATCATTAATCCCGGTAGAGCACATATTTGAGTATGGACGTACGTGCAATTGCCTACAACCTCAACTTTAATGTATAACGTTAATGTGCGTCTCTCTCTTTTCTCCCCCTTGAGAAAGAGTTATCTCGCACGGCGCAACCGCACGTGCGGTTTTTCCAGAGAGAGTGAGAGACATACAATAACATGTAAACAGCCTGCCAGCGCTCACGTACGTCCGCATTGTATTTTTTTCTCCACCGGGATTAATGATTACGGGAGAACGGCTTGAAATATCTCTTAGAGTCTCCTGATGGTTACTTAGGGGACCTAGAGCTAACTTTTGACACCCATGGTTTTACCCCAAGTTGAAAAAAAAATAGTTAGGTTTTTGTTATGATCAGCAACATTTCAAATGCTGATTACACCAAGATGAAAACAGTTTGTGAAAAAGTAACACCTGTTTAGAGGTCGTGTCGAGGCTCCAAACAGATGTGACAAAAACTGGAACAATTGGGAGAGGTCGATGTAGTTATCGACTCTACTACTTAGTATGCTATACTACCACAGATTAATTGTTGACTGAGTAAAATGTGATATGTCCGAATCAGACACCAACATGTCCGACGAATCAGACACCAATCAGTCCAATCCCCTTCTCTGTGGCATCTTCGCAGTATGCACGGCTGGTGTTCTAGGTTTCAGTGTCTGGTCGATAGTTTTGAACTTGAAACGGAAAACATTATCAGGAAAACTTTACATAATCATCCACGTTCTGGACTGTTTGGTTGTCTTTCTGGTTACTTTGAATTATGGGGTTGGCGTAGGAACCATCGGAGGCGTGGACGTGACACAGCTACTTATTTTCTGTGCGGGATGTTGGACGGCTGTGCTTAGCACACTTCGCTCACGTGTTACTTTCTACAAATAAAAATTCTTGGTTCGTATATAACCCATGGTTGTCAAGTTCATCCTTCGGCTCCCCTGAGACCAATAACCTGTGGAACTTAAACACGATAATTTGTCATGCCGTTCTCCTGTAACTTAATCACGTGACATATCTTACGTAGGACCAACGGAATTGCCTACACCCAAACTTTACTTAACGTTATGTCGTCTTCTCTCTTTTCTTTCTCCCCCTTGGGAAGATTTCTTCGCATCGAGCAACCCACGGCGGTTTCCAGTAGAGATGAAGACAACATACATTAAAAAACTGAGGCTGTACTGCATTGTATTTTTTTCCTCCACCGATAATGATCTACGGGATGAAAGAGCATTGAATACTCTTAAGTCTCCAGTTACTTGGACCTCAGCTATGTGAAACCCAAGGTTTTCCGCCAAGGGTGAACAAAAAACGAAGTCAGCTGTTTGTTGTCCCATTAGTCTAAATGCAACCAAGGAGACGGATTACTATAACAATAACCTCAAAAAACTGGGAGATGAGCTTGCGGTTTCACGTTGCTATGGAAACTGAGAACTTTTAAATACCAACAAATTACTGGTTTTAGTTCTGCTTTATCTGCTTCTCGTTGAAGTTCGAGTACTCCCCAATATGATGAATAGTAGCAACGCCACAGCATGCACTGTTTCTTGCAACAACACTGAAGCTGACACCAATCAGTCCAATCAGTCCAATCCCCTTCTCTGTGGTATCTTCGCAGTGTGCACGGCTGGTGTTCTAGGTTTCAGTGTCTGGTCGATAGCTTTGAACTTGAAACGGAAAACACAATCGGGGAAACTTTACATAATCATCCACGTTCTGGACTGTTTGGTTGTCTTTCTGGTTACTTTGAATTATGGGGTTGGCGTAGGTAACATCGAAAAATACCTAGGAGGCGTGGACGTGACACGGCTACTTATCTTCTGTGCGGGATGTTGGACGGCTGTGCTTAGCACACTTCGGCTCATCGTGATTGCTAACCCCTTCTACCAAATCAAAAAGAAGTTGCTCTGGTTCGGTAGTATAGCCGCGATGCTTGTCTACGTTTCCATTACCTTTATCGCTCTTCAACTAACTGAGGATCCAGATAACGTGGTGGTAACATTTAAAAATCATCTGATAATCATCATTGTCATGCCTATGGTTGTGTTGTCCGTTATAGCTGGAACAACGCTGACAATCTTCATCCTGCTGAGAAAACCCAACCCGGAAGTTCCAATATCACCCGAGAAGAGGCGAGCTTCTTGGAACGTCATATTCGTCACTTTGGTCTACTTTTACTACTACTTCTCCCACCTTTCGGTGTATATTGTCCAATTCTTCTTACAGACATACGATCACCCAATCCTAGATGCGCTCAGTATATATGGCTGGTCTGCATATGTAGTTCATTCCCTCGCCACACCCATAATTGTGATCCTAGTTGAGATGAAAGAAGCAGTGGTAGGACTGACCAATAAAGTCACACCTTACTTCCCATGCTGTAGTGGTGGGAAAACCGGCAAGGTTGTGCCACAGAGCAGTGAACCTCAAAAAACCGGGAGCTCAGCGGTCCAATCGTCCCAGTGAGTCTGAATGTAACCAAGGAGACGGATTACTATAACAATAACCTCAAAAAACTGGGAGATGAGCTTGCGGTTTCACGTTTCTATGGAAACTGAGAACTTTTAAATACCAACCAATTACTGGTTTCAGTTCCGCTTTATCTGCTTACCGTTGAAGTTCGAGCACTCCCCAACACAATGAACAGTAGCAACGCCACAGCATGCACTGATTCTTGCAACAACACTGATATTGACACTGTCAACACCACAGTCTGTCCTTATGACAGAGACGCTAACAACACAACCCTATTCTGGGTGATTGCCCCAACTGTTCCGGTAGTCCTGGCTTTCAGTATCTGGTCGTCCATTGTTAACATGAAGCGGAGGACTCTCTCTGGTAGGCTCTACATTCTCATTCACATCCTCGATGTACTGATTCTCATCCTTACCATACTCAAGTTCTACTTTGCACCCATTAAACAGAGTACTGAGCAGCATTTCGCCGTCGTTTCCGCTTTCGTGGTTTTTTGCGTAGCATTCTGGCACGTTGCCCTCTGTGCCTCCCGTCTAATCCTCATCGCCAGCCCCTTCTATCAAATCAAAGAAGGGAGACTCTGGGCGGGAACCACTTTAACAATGATAGCTTACAGCACAGGATCAGCTGCTCTTATCAAATATTATGACATCAACTCTGCGAAATACCCCGAGGGTAACTCTCCAGCCATGTCTCTCCTCGGAATTCTCCTACCCCTACCGATAGTGGTTGTTCTTATCCTGTGTACTGTTGGATCTGTGGCACTTCTTAACAAGGCCAACCCACACGTTCCCGTTTCCAAGGAGAAGAAGAGCGCATCCTGGACAGTGGTTATTATCACGTGCGTGTATTTTGTGTATCTGGTACCCAAGGTAGCGTCCTATGTCCGAACCTACATCAACACGGATATCTCTGTGTTTTGTCCGGATGACATCACCTTTGGATTGGATGGAGGTAGTTGGTGCATGTTTGCGGTTCATTCCCTAGCAACGCCTGTTGTGGTATTGAGGGATGTTATCAAGCAACTCGTGTTGAGTAAATTGAGCTGAACACATGTGCTGTGATGTATAACAGTTGTGAAAATGATGTATTTATTTGATGTGTATAGTGTACTGTACATACGATGTGTTCCCGATGTATTCCAATGATTTGAGTTTCAGAGTGTGTAAACTGTAAATTGCTGAGTATAAGTGAGTGAGTGACATTGTATTATTTCTGCTGTTTCAAAATTTTTCATTTCGCCCGTAAAGTTTCGAGTTTTCTATTGACATGATAAAAAGAATCTGGGGTGCCGGGTAAGGGATGGTTTGGGCTGGGACGGCAGTATTATGTATGCATAGTATGCTGCATCTTTGCGTGTTACAAAGCAGGGTTTGGGGCCTGACTGTAAATCGAGTCAGCGTGCGTGATGTTACAGTCAGTGCCTGACAAGTGATTTCTGATCTCCGATAATGGTTCATATCCATCCGTTTCGAGCAGCGTTTCTGTTTTTCTCACCCAACCACATCAACCACCTGAATGTCGTCAGACCTCTTCGGGCCTCCAATCCCTCCATTGAGAAAACCCCCTAAACCCCACCCCACCCTTCCTGCCCATCACCTTCCCCACACACCAGCACTGAGTAAAAACCCCTTAAATATCCCCACTACACCACCTGTCTTTCTTACCTGACTGTACATGCCGGGCAAGTCCACTGCCCCCAGAATGGCGCTGATTCCCGACTCAATCATGTCTTGGATGTACACGAATCCATACACCCAGTACTGTCTATCCCAGAGAAAGTCGTAGGGGTACGTTCTCCAGTAGCTGGGGGAATGGGATTAATAATAGGGCGTGTATTGGTGTTTGAGATAAAAAAGATAAGAATATTCTTTGTGGGTTTTATCAATTGTTTATTCTTTGAATATTACATTTCTTTAAATTCTACGGATAACATTCCGTAATTGTCGCATCTCGTTGTCAAGTATAAAACCCAAGATTTTAAAACCCACGTCCCACATGTATACGTTGTAGAGCACACGAGTTAGATTCCTCGTGTTCCTACATTGTTTCTCTCTCAGAGTGACTGAGAGTTTGTCAGGATATGTATTTGATGATCTTATGATGGTTGAGCTTGAGTAATTGCGTTACCAAATGTTTACTGATTCCTTGGGGTAGAATCGATATTATCTATTTGTTACAATAGTTATGGAGAGATATTAGGCTATGGGAATTTGGGCTAATATTTTAGAAGAGTAGCCATCTCGAAATGGCTGAGCATGTATCGCATCGCGTGATCGGAGAGAGGCGAGACCAGAGAGAGAGAGAAAAAGGAGGGGAACTGTGAGTTTCTTAGGCGGAGAAAAGAGTTGTTTGAGTTGCTACCTATTTGTTGTACTTGTCGCTACCTGTTTGTTGTACTTTCTTGTGTACATTATATATTTAAACATATGATTGCTGTTAGGGGCAGAATAGTTACAACCTTTTTAACCGACCCATTTCGATTAGTACAACTCTACTCGGTGTTCCCCAGTATTCTCAAGGGCTCTTATATCTTTTCTTGCCTTATTGGCAATGCTCACTCAAGGGGAACACTAGGTATCGGATAGGGGAACTCCTTATTATGCCTGGTTTAGGATACAAAGTGCCTCCAGTCTCACTTCTAGCCACATTGGCAACTCGTCTACAAATGGGGACACTTAGTATCGGCAATAGGAGCTTCACGTATGATTTGATCTCGGTCAGTCACAAATCTGATCGGTGCAAGGATAGGGATTTTTCACGCTGCTACACCAGCAAGGTTTATTGGGCTGGAAACCAGGAAACGACCGAACCAAGTAAACAACCAATCAGAACTCGTTATTCAGGTCACGTGACTGGCTATCAGCCAATCAGGGACCAGTATTTCCTGATTCGGTCGGTTCATGCTGGAAACCCCAGTCCGTAGGTTGTCGAGCACGCTCAAGGGGAGGTCTAGGTACTCTTGTAGCGCCTAGCATTTTACAGTCCGTGCTGACGGCTCGGCTCACCAGTCACCCTACAACTTTTTGTTACCAAAATGACAGATCGGCTCTATTTTACTACTCAATGTAACTTAAGTTAACATTTACCTTACCCTCGAATGATTTACCGTTTTGATTTCTTGTTTTTGTGTGACTCCGATAAGGGCACTTGTTAACAGCCTGGTAACATACTACTCTGCATAGCATCCCATGTTATCTATCCACCATCTCCACCCATGGATACTGATCGTGTTCCTTATTGTACCGGTAAGATTTTTAGGTAGTTGTTCAATTTTATTTTTACCGATAATTTTTCATCGTCAACAAGCATTTATATATATTACCATAAAGCACAATTGACAATGCTCATTCTGTTCATAGCCGTTATACTGGCAGGATTGGTCAAAATTGTCATGATACTTAAAAGGATGGAGAATGCTGGGGAAGTGAATTTTAAAGGTCCTGCAACAACCCAAGAAGAACCTGAGGATTACTATATTGAGATGAATAATTGTCAAAAAGACTGAATCTTGCGTGTATCCAATTTCCCTAAGGCCTAATCGGCTGGTTAAGTTCAATTTCCCATTCGAGGCCTTCCCTCCCCTAACTATTTCTAATGATGATTTGAAAACAATATCTCTCGGGTTCTGAAACCAGGAACGTTATCCTGGCGGGATGTCAATATTTGAGCAACGGGACCCGATCATATATAGCGATATATGATCGGCCAGCTGCCAGGGTAGATGTAGAAAAATACAAAACTATTTTGTGAAATTGGTATTCTTACTTTTGTGATTTTGCTTATTGTTTGCTGTTTCCTAAAAAGACATTATATTTTGTTATCGGAAATAACTTTTACTGAGTCATGTATGACTCGAGGGTTCCTACACACACTATTACCACTAAGGGTTCAGATAGTAGTACTTAGAACCACTAAGGGTTCAGATAGTAATAGTAGAACCGCTAGGGGTTCAGACAATAGTAGGCTTGCACCATGTAGTGTTTTCTATTGCAGACATGTGAGAAACACCGCGTACTACACACACTCACAAAGTACAATCGTATTACACCTCGCACATCATCCACTTTATCATTTGAATATTACCACATCCCCCAGAACCATAAACCAGGAAAATGTCAAACTCCAAACACTTCATGTTCCCGAATTCCCCGTGTTTTACCGTACTATGATTAACTCCCCCCCGAACACACAGACTCACATGTGATGTCATTCACAACACAACAAGTTTTTGGAATGTCCCACAAATAGAGAGTCAACAAAATACGTCAGCCAACTGATATAAATCACTACATCTTAGTTTTGGATCATATTAACTGGTAATTATGATACCCAGCTCAGAGAGAAAATACTTATACAGCACCTGAACAAACTCACTGAACAAACTCACAGACACACCTAAACAAGCAAACTCACAAACACACCTAAACAAACAAACAAACAAACACACTCACAGACGAACCAGAACAGACAGACTGACACACACACACCAGAACAAACAAACCAACTCACAGACACATTTCACATAACTTACAGATATCGAATATCCTTGAGAGGGGGCAGGTAAGCAGACCTCATCCTTATCTTGTATCTGATATGCTCAGGTAACGCTCCCTCCCAGACATTTTCAAAGGAGATACCTGGGGAAATGATAATTGTAGTAGTAGTAGTAATAGTTAGTGTTGTGTGATTGGATGAAAACAGTATACAGGCCAAAAAACAGGCCAGCAACGCTGCTCTATCAAACTTTGTTTGGAACTTCAAATAATCGAGGTCGTAAGAAGATAGGAAGAAGGAGAAAAAGTGACCAAATGTACCTGCCCAAAAGAATGTATCATTCGATGTTTGTGCCTCGATTCCCGCCAGTTCAAGCTCCCTCTCACTGTCAAAACCTTTAAATCGATCCAATTTGTAGTACTTGGGCAAATTTTCCATCTGGAAAATGTAATATAGAATTAGGAGCTACATGATATATAGAACTGTTCTACCCAATCCCATCACTATGGCAACAAACCGACCTTTCCCAACGTATCAGCCAGATCTCTAAGAGTCCCAATGGGGTCCGTGGGTGGAGATAACCCCAAAAACACGGCCATGTTATTGATAGCCTTTATCACAAAAGCCTTCTTGATCGGCTCCTTCTCCAGTTTATCAAGGTTTGTGTCTATCTTGGTCTGGAGGGCTGAAGCACCGTGTACCAGGTCGGCTATCTTTTGGAAAACCGTCGCGTTCGCCTGAAGAAATAGGGAGAGGTAGATGGGTGTAAGGGTTGTAGTGGTGGGAGATTGGTGGTGGGAGATTGGTTGTACTTGGGAGCTAGAAGACCCAACAAGCATGTACCCGCATGTTCCGCAATGTTGCATCATCTACCTGTGACGTCACAAGACACGTGTATATGACGTCACGTGGTCAGTACCTGTTTAATGATGTCACGTGGTCAGTACCTGTTTAATGATGTCCTTCACTAGGGGTGTGTTGGGGGAGTAGAATATTAACCCACGTGTTATAGTGTACCAGATGTCGCTTTCAAGAACCGTTATCTCATCACCATCTGACTCTAGTGTCCGTTCAACCTGGGGGTGGGGTAGAGAGGAGAGAGAGAGAGAGAGAGAGAGAGAGAGAGAGAGAGAGAGAGAGAGAGAGAGAGAGAGAGAGAGAGAGAGAGAGAGAGAGAGAGAGAGAGAGAGAGAGAGAGAGAGAGAGAGAGAGAGAGAGAGGGAGAGAGGAGAGAGAGAAGAGAGAGAGAGAGAGAGAGAGAGGAGAAGAGAGAGAGAGAGAGAGAGAGAGAGAGAGAGAGAGAGAGAGAGAGAGAGAGAGAGTAGAGAGAGAGAGAGAGAGAGAGAGAGAGAGAGAGAGAGAGGAGAGCGAGATAGAGAGAGAGGAGAGAGAGATGAGAGAGAGAGAGAGAGAGAGAGAGAGAGAGAGAGAGATAATGCTTTAAAGAAGTGCTAATATAACGTAGAAAAGGTGCATTGTTAAGCAACACAAAGGCAGGTACGGATAGAATTTCTACGCATCTCATGCATGGGCCGCAAACAAAACAGACACCTGTGCAGCAGTAGTACACGGGGGGGGGGGGGGGACGATGAGGTGGAAAAACGTGTTAATTTCAAAGAGTAGTTAACAAGAATGAAATTTATTAAGAAAAATTTCGAAAAAAGAAGAGGACGAAACTCAACGGCTAAACAGTTGTTGGTTTGTTGTTATAGTAACGAATCTAACAACAATAAAATACCGTGCCGTTAACTGTTCTGTTCCTGATATGGTAGGTCGGTGAAAGGCCGTGAATAAAAACTGCCTTATAAAACTCGTCAGATCTAAAAGGCTCCATGATAAGGTTCCGTTTTGATCTGTCTGGGTGTCTGTCTGTTTGTTTGTCTGTTTGTCTGTCTGTTTCAATGGTGTTTTTATCCCTCTAAAGACACAACATGGGTAGAACACACGAATACAATGTCATGCAGTACCACATGACACATGTAAACCATAACGATGTGCTTCAAGCCATTCAAATACGGGTGTCAGGTTCCAGCGTGGTAACTATGGTAACCATTCATGGTAACCAAGTTGTAACCATGGTAACCGAATACAAATAATACCTGCTCCGAAATCTGGTCCATTGTGATAGCCTCTTGTGTTTCGTATTTGTCAAAGTGCTGTGACCCTATAACCACGGGAGGCCTTGTTCTGCTATCCATATCGAATGGCGCCCCAGTAGTCGGTGGAGATGTCTACAGTGTGTTATCGTGTCAAGGGGGTCAGTCGGGGGTTAAAAAGCTAATCCCATCTCATGAGTTACAATCTTTCTCTATCGGCTTACTATACACACTCAATCAGCCACGAATCACCCGGACACACATTCTCACACATAATTCATGATATTGAAACGGAGAGATTAAAAGCACACACAAACGCTGCTATTACAGGGTAGCTGACCGGTCTGTCAGTTCATCTGTTATAAAATACCGGGAATTTACTAGGAGATGGTATCACGCACCTCGTATTTCTCGTTATTGAAGATATTGTTTCCCGAGGACCGTCTGTGTGGTTGTTGGGGGGATTCGTTCTCTTTCGATGGGTCATCATGGGGGTACAACGGGGGTGTTGTGGGGGTGTGCTGGGAGTTCTTCTCAAATTCCATCATGTCATGATCCAGTCTGGAGAAAGTAATGGTTAATTAACAAAGAGGGGGATGCTGGCAAGTTCCTACTGATTAAGTTGACTGATTTGAGATCTTAAAAGAGACGGGAATGTAAGAGGTACAGGTAACGAAAGATCTAAGTCTCTTACTTGATAAAGAAAGACTCCATATCCTTAGTAAGTGTGGGACACAGGTAGTACTTGATCAGCGCCAGTGACGTTCTCACACTCCGATAATTTAGTTTCAGGGCCTTGCTATAAAGTGTCAACACTGGAGCGGAGGCACCCACAGGAACGGGATAAAAAGCATCATTTAGCAGTCCCGCCAGAACCGCTATTTCACTCTGTAACTCCTCCTCATTGGGTTTAGTGTAAGATTTAAAGTGTGCCAAATCTCGCGCTTTTGTGGTATCCGTGTGGAGGGAGCAGATTTGTTTGTTGAGATGGGCCAGCTCTGAGGTGGTGAGTTTTGCTCCGGGACTGGTGGGGAAGTACATGATAGTGTCCAGTGTCCCCAGACAGGATTTCTGGTGCAGTAGCTTAGTGAATAACAGGTCCTAGGAGTGGTATATACGGGTTATTGTGGTACAGATTGATTCACAGATAATTGTAAATATAGGTAGGGAATGGGGAACTGGCCAAAGTAGGCATAGGTCTTAAGTTACCGAAATCAGTAGCACTTTTAGTTATGCATGTCACTTACAAATTGTGAGTTAAAGAATATCTGTATCATCTCATACTGAGATATTTCCGCTGCAGAGCTGTCCGTTTCGTTTAATTTCTGGCGGAAGGTATGAATATTAATTTCGACAATTAATTACTTGCTTTCTAAAGACAAAATCTTTATCTATAAAAGATGTGATAGTAAGCTGTAGTATGAACTATCACTGTAAGGATAATAAATTAACTAACGAATCTTTGGTGTCATAAGTGAAGATGCTGAAGTTACTCACCAAAATCATTTCCCTAAAATTCATCCCACTAGTTAGGTCCACCTTTGCCACAGTTAACGCAACTGCTTCCCTTTCCGTTAAACCAATCTTTTGCTCAGCAAAACTTTTAAACTCCAGCCTATTAGCATCTGTTTCGTTGTACACTAGGGGCCAAGATGCGACCTCCCTAAACGCTTTCTCGATATTTGGTAGGTCGCCAAACCATGTTGGTAATGGGTATTGTTCGACGTTATAGCGCTCATAGTCCCAGCACCCTAATACTGGCAGTCCTTGAATGAAGGGAATGAGACCAGCAGAGGGTAGACCCGTGGCGTAGTGAAAACCTGAGACAAGGGATTAGATTCTAGTCTAGGGAGGTACTGCTGTTATGAAGGTATCAAAAACTTTTGAAATATGGTGAGGCTTTTAGGTATCAATATTTATGTGTAGCAGTGGTTCCTAACTTACTAGGAGTCATCACAACGGGTGGCTTTGTTTTCCTAACTTCTCCCAACACCAAACATAGCACCAGGGGAACAATAATTTCTATTAAAAACAGGACCTGAAGTAGAGCGGGGTTATTATAATACTGCAGCTGTAGTTATAATGATACATTAGGATAGTTTCTCTGTGAAATAATTGCATGGGAGACATCGTCACTTACCGGCCTTCTACTTTTTAATTTGTAGTTTTTCCACAAGAGAACTCTGAGTTGTTGAAAAAATCTCCCCATTTTTGTTCAAAAATATCTGATTTGCTCTTAAAATTTTACTGCAGAAAAATACATCTAATCTGAAAAGCTATAGTTGATATTATGTAATTAGTACGAACTACGAAGACTGAATGACTGGAAATCTCGAAATACGGAATTAGAAAACTGGAGATAAATCAATAAATCGATTCAACAGTCTTATGCGATAGTAAAAAGGTAATTAGTAAACACGACAAATAAAGCTCACTGCTCAAGCATGAAATCTTGCAAGCCAAAAGAATAAAGATCAAAATTTCAAAAACCAAAACAAAAAAGCTTAAAAAAATCTTAAAAAAAGCAAATAAACGTAGCTTTTTGTGAATCATCGCAGCGCTGCGCGTTTGAGTTTTTATGTAACGCGCAACGTTTTCACACTTTCCCGCTGCCGTTTACTCCGCAAGCAATCAAAAAATGTAACTTACTGATCTGATATGAATTGATCCGAGGATGATCTGACGCCACACCTGCTTTTAACTGATTTTACTCCGTGCTGATTTTCGTTGAATAGTTTGAATCGCTCACTGAAGTTTTATCACGATATGTTCCTTGTTGAAAAGCGATAGTTTAAATGTTAGAGGAAGCTTCCATGTGTGCAGGCACTAGGAAGTTCTCCTCCCCGGCCTATCCACCATGGTTAACCACCCTCTTTCTGACTGCCATTACCCGTTCTGAACTCTTTCTGTTCCCCTTAGCTGAGGGGACATTAGGGCGGCGTGTGTGACCTGGTCGGAAGATCATAGTAGCCATGGCGGCACGGCAGAGGGAGCGCCCGGCGGAACTTGTTACACCATTTCTGTTGAGGTAGGGACTAGGGAACGATATTTTGGGCACCTTCAGACCTTCTTGTTTTCACCCAAATGGTCTCCTTCTTCATTCCACATTCTGATTAACTCCAATTAATCCTTTTTCGGCACTTCCCACTTCTGCCCGTACAACCGGCGGTTGTACGGGCGGTTGTCAACCGCTTGTCCACCTCCTGGACCTCCAGCTCATATCCCCCTCGCTTCAGTGGGTCTCTGGAGGTCCCTAAGATTGGAGGTTCTCGTTCCTCCATGGACTCCTCCAAACACTCATCTGTGGACGTCAAGAAGATGAACTCTCCCAAAGAATCGGACCCACACGTAGCATTAGAGGTATGTGCTTTAGCATCAAATTTCTCGAAAAATATGTAGATCACCAGAGGTATCCTTTGGTGATGCCATCCCCTCTTATACTTCGTTTGCCGCGCTGGCAGTGCTCCCCGTTTGATTTCCGACAGCTGTAGATAACACAATTTAACAGCACTTCTTTCAAAGGAAGAACAGTGGAAGGTGAAGACAAGTGAAAGGCAGCTGATTCGAGAGAAGGGTTCTCTTCAGAAGGGCCTCAGAGAACTACATCACTCTTCCAACACATTTCACAAAGGTAGGAGGGGTTTAGGGCCAGGAAAATGAAATGGATGACAAGGATTATGAGATAAACTCAGCAGCTGTTCACCCACGTTCATAATTCATTCACAGCTAAATGCATGGAAAATAGTGTTCTCGAAAGCTTTAAATAATTTGATATTTCATTGTCTACCTATCTTGTAAAAGTTTAATGTTTGCTGACCCAGAAAAGGCAGAAGAGGCAAAGGACCATTTTAACGAGTTAGGATCTAAACTATCAATCCTTTCTAAACTTCACCATGGATCCTATCAACTCGGCAAGGTTCATACCATTGATAGGTTAGTATCTTCGGTTTGCCTGGACAAAGTAGGAATGAGTAGGCATCTTGAATCTTCACTACCTACAACAACTGTTCATTACCTTTCCTGAATTTTATTTGACGTCGTCCTGCTGAAAGATACTAGAGAATGGATGGCCACATATTTTATTGAAAGCTGAAATAGGCTGAACCATCTCGGACAGTTCATCCTTTTCGTATGATAAACAAGATTTCCCCAGGATTAACCAGAACAGGAAGAACACGAAGCATAATCACGAGGAGGGACGGACATTACAAATTGCTATGTAAGTTATTGATTTAACTTTGGACGTTAATTTTGTACTTCCTGGAGGAGGTCGCCTCTGACCGCCAAATCGGAGCGAGTGGTTTGGAACGGTTATACCCAGAATGACCGGCGGCCGGCCCTCTTTGCCCTACACTATCTAGCGGGCCGCGCGGGGTGCGCGTAGTAATCAAAGCACACTGCCGTAGGTAGCAACTTTTTAGGCACCCAGAGCGCCCTAAATCACCCCCTCTCCTGAATTCCCGTCCTAGTAGTTGGTAACCATGGCAACCCACCAGGACGACAACACAACAACAATACCACACCATCCTGAGGAGCATGGACCAGCTTGTCGGGGAGGCAGCCGAACTGGGATCTCGATTTGAGAGACAGCTCCGAGAGAAGGCCAGGCAGCATCATGAGCTAGGCGTGCAACTCAGGGAGGTTGGAGCTCAACTCAGGCTGGAGAAGGCGAAACAGGACAAGTTTTATAAGGTGTGTAAGAGTTACCGATTTGCTAAAGAAGTATGGCAACTTGGGCGGCCGAAGTACAAGTTGTAGACCCCTTCCTACTATGTACATACTAATTTTACATATTTCTAAGTTTTTAATTGTCCGCAACGTACTTGTAACTAGGTCCTAACATATATTTCTAACCTCTCCCCAATTAGGAAGAGGAGAGGAGGAGAAAAGAGGAAGCAATGGAGAAGTTAGGTCACTGGAAAGATGCCCAGGCAGTCACCACCACCCTGCAGACTCAGCTGAAAATCTACGAGAAGGAGTTCCTGGATAGTTCACGGTGAGTTATGTGAAGGATCAGTGATTAACTTTCCCAAGCACATGCTCTGTCTATCTGTTTCAAACAGTGTTTGAGTGATCTATTTATATTATTTGGTACACGCACATTGGATGCAGGTGGTAAAGCTTTTGGCTTTTGCTGTATAACTTGTTGTAGGTACTGCTATAACACAATCCATGGTAAGTCGTTAACTTATTTTAGAGCATGCAATTATACACAAAGTAACGGTACAATAATTACACAACATGATCTTCACCTCAGATAATCAGGCACACACATAATCAGTAATGTTAGTGAATGAATTCGACATTCGAATGGTTGTCCTAGCTTAGTTCTTGTTCATCTCCTTACTATATCCATACTCTCCCCTCCCCTATTCCTCCGGGTATTATATGTCCCCATATTGATAGATGCGTTCTTGATCTCCTCTGCATCAAGCTGCCCACAATCTGCCTGTTGTAATACTGTGTAATACTGTGTCTTCAAAGCTAACAGAGGTCGGGCAGATCTCTCTTGTTAGAACAAAATGGCCTCTGATCAAAGGCACATGGCCAGTTAGATTTCTTGATTTTGTACCATCGGTTTCTTGCTATGGTTGCCAATGTCCCATCTAACTGTTGCAGCTGTCTCACATCGCCGTCTTCCTCATCCTCCAAGTCGATAGTCTTCAAAAGCTCTCCACCGGATTTTGGGAATGATTTTTGTAGGACCATATTTAGCCGCTTTAATTTTGAATTTTCGTACGGGACCCAGAGCAGAGAGAAGTTGAATGTTTCCAAGAGATATTTGAGTAGTGGGATCTCAGCTTTACCTTTGAGAAGAGTTAGCAAGTCATGCAGGAACTCATCTTTCAAATTCCACTGAACTACCAAAGCCATAAGGAGGTCTAGATGCGATCTTTGGGTGATTTCAACCAACAGTCCAGCAATTTCCTGATGCAATTTCTCATCCTCGTCCTCTAAACGAGACATAAAAAGGTGATCCATGAAAAGGTCATTTCCGAACTTGACTGATAACTTCAATGCGAGTAGTGCCCAGTCCCAAAGTCTGCATTCTTCATCCTCATCAAAATATGGCCAGTTTGGTTTGTACATTTCGTAGATCTTTACACATTCAGCAAACGCCCACTCAACTTTGAAGACAGCTATCATTTTAACAAAATCACTAAACACTTTAAACCCAAAGCGACCAAATCTGAGTTTATCAAGTGTCCCAGAGTAACATACAACAACAAAGATCCTCACCACCTCAGGCTCAAAATCAGAGACATCATGTTCAATTTCACCCGCTTCTTCAACTAACTCCTTCAGGACAGGAGAATTGTAGGCGAGAATGTAGGAGTTTGCAGTAATAGTGCTGCCATCTTTTAGGGTAAAACTAACATTGCCGTGGGCTGGAATGGAAAGATTTTCTCTCCCGAAATCAAATCGTTTTGGGAGAACTGGCTCAAAATTATATGTGTACCCCTGTGCATAACTAGAGTATATGACAAATGTAAGCATTTTATCCGGATCTTTATCATCATTAATAGCTTTAAATTGAACCCACTTTCCCTCGGACTCTGCTTTTATAGTTGGATTCCTCGTGTCATTGACACTGTCAATTAAAATGATAACTACCATTGATACCAAATGACGGTATTCACACCGGTAAGTATTACGGTACGAGCCAACTAGCCGTACATTTAAGTAAGGCGTGTGATTCTCTGCCTTTTCTATATATCCCTCCACCTGCCATGTCATCCCATCTTCTACGTGACTTGTCGAAAGGAGTTCTGTAGTAAAGTCACTCACATTTCGAGAGAAAGTAACAGTGTTACTGTTTGATATAGCTGGTAACGTTGGTTTCCAGATAAAAATGTCATCAATAGCGATTTTAAAATTGGTTGTGCTATCATCATGCTCATCCGGGATATTGACTTGATCCCACGGAAAGGCGGTGTTCCAAATAACAGTGGTAGATAGGTAGGAAGGTCTGGTAGGTGGGTCTGGTTGTCTGTCCTCTATACAAGGTGGGCCACGGATTGTTGGTCATGGTTAGCGAGGTGGTGCGTCAAAACGGTGATAGTTGTGAGAATAAAAATTATGGGAGCACTCTGGATCAATTCCTTGGTAACTTTTTCCATAATTTTTTGTCAAAAATTCGAAAATTCATTTTTCATTCCTTCATTCATTTCTCGTTCATTCATGATGTGAGCATCCTAATTTTCCATCATTATGCTATTCTTCTTTGGCTTGAATTTGTCTTTCCAATGAGCACCATAAAAATGAAATTGAAGTACCAGGTCACACAGCAGTTGAGAAAATGTTCATGCATGATTTTGGCTCTTTTTGCGACTTTCAAACAGCTGTATCACGGCTACCTTTCGTTCAATCTTCTTAAAACTTTGGGAAAACATTGGATAAGCAAAGATCTTCACTCACAAGAAAAATCAAGGCCAAAGGTCAAAGTTCATTTTTCATTTTTGTTAGTTCATTCCGTTCATTCAGGAACCAACATCCCTAAAGTGATGAAAATGTGTGGGTTTTATTTGGCTCATGTCCTGCAATGACAGAGAGGTGTAATAGCGTGTTTCAAGGCTATTTTGTGGGTGTCCATGTGATCATAATGATATCTGACACCTTTTCAGAGCCATAATTAAGGGATTTTCTCAAATTCAAGCATGTAACTTGGTTTTTCTGCAATTAATACCGTGCAACAATGTTATGAGATCTCATAGCACCTCAAAAATGATTATTAGCTCAATGAAATAAGTTGATTTATGATTGAAAAGATTAAAACCGATGTCAAATTGAACGAAACGAACAATTTTGATCATAAATCAACACATTTCATTGAGCTAATCATCATTTTTGAGTTGTTGTGAGATCTCATAACGTTGTTGCACGGTACTAATCGCAGAAAAACCAAGTTACATGCTTGAATTTGAGAAAATCCCTTAATTATGGCTCAGAAAAGGTGTCAGATATCATCATGATCACATGGACACCCACAAAATAGCCTTGAAATACGCTATTACACCTCTCTGTCATTGCATGACATGAGCCAAACAAAACCCACACCTTTTCATCACTTTAGGGATGTTGGTTCCTGAATGAACGGAATGAACTAACAAACATGAAAAATGAACTTTGACCTTTGGCCTTGATTTTTCTTGTGAGTGAAGATCTTTGCTTATCCAATGTTTTCCCAAAGTTTTAAGAAGATTGAACGAAAGGTAGCCGTGATACAGCTGTTTGAAAGTCGCGAAAAGAGCCAAAATCATGCATGAACATTTTCTCAACTGCTGTGTGACCTGGTGCTTCAATTTCATTTTTATGGTGCTCATTGGAAAGACAAATTCAAGCCAAAGAAGAATAGCATAATGATGGAAAATTAGGATGCTCACATCATGAATGAACGAGAAATGAATGAAGGAATGAAAAATGAATTTTCGAATTTTTGACAAAAAATTATGGAAAAAGTTACCAAGGAATTGATCCAGAGTGCTCCCATAATTTTTATTCTCACAACTATCACCGTTTTGACGCACCACCTCGCTAACCATGACCAACAATCCGTGGCCCACCTTGTAGATAGTCTAGTACTGGGGGCAAAAATGTGCTTACCCTGGCCCTCGTCTCTCGTTCCAGAAGATGTATCAGAAATAGAGTATGACGCAGTACAACTCCATTCTTTCGTTGAGTTTATTGGGCCTTCACAAACAATACGAAATCCAATGCATTCATTTTCACACTTATAACCAGAAATCTTCCATAGAAATCCACCAACATTCCGCAAAGCAGTGAAGCCGATTCTGCTTCCAAACGAGATAAATTTATCCGGGTCTGTATTGCCTTCATCTGCTTCGGGTATCCTGAAGACCCCTAAACTTAATGTTGTCGCCATGCCTAAAATTGTGACAATGAGGAAAGTTAAGTGTTCTCTTTCCAGCTCAAACAAAACCATCAACACGACAAAGTAACATGATATACATGCAGATAAGAGTTGCTTAGGTTACCAAAATGCAGAAAAATGGTATGGTTTTTTTGGGTCACTTAGCCACACGCTGAGCAAACCACATACCGCCCGGGTATGGGTAACTATGGCGCTAAGCTCCCCCTTTCTCAACTTTGGTATGGTGGAATGGTAATGGTTATACCAGAGGTGTAAATAATGTAACGATTTTCTAAGTATATTTCAAATTGATTTTGTTTTTTCGTGAATTCTCCTGCCAGGCCAATGCTCTGACAAGAAGTCTCCTTCAAGATTCGAAATGTTTCCAATCCGACAGACCAAAACAGATCACCCATCAGTTACTAATATCTCTCTTCTATCCCCCAGTGATCATGCTAAGGCAGTACGTGGTAAAAAGGACCGGACCTCCCTACAAGTTAGAGAATTTGAAAGGAAGATACAGGGTGTTGATGTTCAACTGAAGAAGGTGGCGGATCAGCAGAGAAATATTGTGAAAAACAAATCACATCTCAATAATCAGGAGGTAGGAAACATGTCCCAGTCTTTTTAGGTTTTATCTGTTTGCCTGATTCAAATTGGCTCATTCGACTTCCCCATGAGGTTACTGCGACACATAAGTTTTGGGATATGGTTGCCTTGCTCGAGCCCTTTCCGTCAGCTCCACCCGGGTTAGAGCATAACTAGGATATGGGCATTTACCTAACAAGTTTTGTTTTCACAGATTGTTGCGGCGAATGATAGACGAGTCCAGGATCACATATCCAAGGCCCAGGGTCATATTGAACAGAGACAAATCAAGACAAACAAGTGGAAACCCTAAACTGCAGCAACTAGCCAGGGAGAATGAGAGACGACTTGAGAAGATGGAGAAAACTCTACTCTATGTGAGTATTATACTAACCCCATAATAACCCCATTGCTTGGTCGTGAAGACAGGGGCGTGACGTACCCCATGATACCCCGGTAGAGGTCCCCGTGAAGATTTTTAGGAGCCCTTTGTTACCATGACAACAATCACCAGCAACTGGCGTGTATTGTTACAACCCCTGGAGGAGTTAGAACGATAAAATAGGAAACATTCTAACAACATGTCCCCCACATTACAGGAAGATGTTGCGAAGGCTGGTGAAACGGAGAGCGTGCTGTTCAGGAAGATGCGAGGTCTGGAGAGTGATACTAGGAAACAGGGTCAGGTGCTGGCCAGTAAAAGGGCTGCTCTGGAACGAGAGGGACAGAGGGGCAGGATCATGGCTCAGAACCAACTGAGAACAATCAATGAAAATGAAAATCAGGTATGTAGTTGTATTGGCTGCGAAGCAGCCCCTCCGAAAAGGCGCGACGTGCCCAAGTAGTTGTACTACGTGTACGTGTAAACTGTTAAGAAAGGTGGTCCACTTACCCAATACTGAATTGAGAATTGGACGAGATCAGACTCACCCATCATCCATTTTTATTATGCCCCTCCCTGATCGCTGATATTTATAGTTCCCTAATTTAGGATTCATAATCCCCTTTAATTACAATGTTTCTAGTATGTAACTCTAACACCCCCCCCCCTCACCTAGTTGTTAGAGGAGGTAGCAAAAGAAGAGGCAGCTCTGAGACAGCTTGTTGTACAGAGGGATAATGCCGTGACAGAGTACAGACAACATCAAACATCGCTCAAAGATGTCATGAAGATGTTCCAAACCATGACATCTAAAGACCGCTAAAGACACCTTTAGCGTGTACCTGAAGAACTGTTGTCTATTGAGCTATAATTGTAGAACTGTTGTGAGATTTCGGTAATAAAGACCTAAGTTTTAGTAGGTGCTGCGTCATATTGACACTCTGTGTGTGTGTGTGTGTTCGAGACTGACATTGGGTTTTGTAATTGTAGGACAGGTTGCAGTATCATGGTATCACCCTAATGTTAGTATGACAGTTTGCTCAGTTTTGGGAGAGATTTTAGATTTTTGCGTAACTTGAGCGGCTCAAATTGAGCCAGCCAAAGATTTTTCTAGAATTTTGGTAGGGACACGTCAGTCAGAATTGTAGAGAGGTGATATGAGGGGTGTATTCTAGAATTCTGAGCTAAAATATGTGATTTTATAATTTATATCTCAGGTTTTTGTAGCACAGAAAAATGTCTTCTTTCCTGTTTTATCGGCTACGTGACGGTGGGTGACAAATTCATGACTCTGAGTTTCCGGGATTCATTCCTCTGCGTGTGTGTGTGATCTGATGGATCCACCTCCGCGTGGGAGAGAATTTGCCAGCCGAATCCCTGTTCTGAGAAGGGTGCGCGCGGTGAGGTCTACATGGTAGGAGCCGCGCGTTACATCAGGTCTATTGCACAAGTATTTGAAGGGGCAGCAGCTCTGGGGGGATCATGATGATGACGAGACTTGCTGCACCACCTAACACCTGGTTAATTAAAGGGTAAATAACAACGATTCAATTCTTTAAAGTGACGTCAAATAAACATCAGAAAGAAACACATTATTAAGTTGAAATCAAAAAGTAAAAACTCTGGCTAGTGGCAACCCTCTCACTCTGACGTTGTCAATTCTCTCTTCGGAGATTAATGATTATTATAATTCTGATCAGAAAATATGATAATTAAGTTTCCTTCTAGAAGCGTCTCTTTCTCGCTATATTACACTGAGGTCACTTCTCAAATAGTTAGTATCGCATTATCACAAGTTTTTAAACTGTATCAATCATGTTCCACTTTGCGAATCTCTAAAGTTTGAAACTGGAAATTCCAGTGGAATGCTTAGTCTGAAAACACGCACACATAACTCCCTCAGTTCTGATAAATCACCCCATAAGACCTCCCATTCTCATCCTTCCCATTAGTTAGAGGAAGGGTTGGCGGCGATAATGTTGAAAATGTTTTCTGCAACTTTTCAATTCCGTTTAGCCACTTTCTTGAGCACTCAGCATTGTCAGCGTGGAGCATGTATGTAGCAAACTCAGTTTTTAACCTGATGGAGGGAGAAGGATATAAAATACAGTGATATAAATTATTACTAGATAGGCTCACTGGCTAAGGGGATAAGATGTTGGTAAAATAGGGACCGATACCTAACGTGTGCTCCTGCTGTAAATTGAATTTGGAGTCTAGCTATTATTGAACAGCAATTGGATGCTATAAATAACTACGATCTCTGCAGGGCAGTGGTGACTCCTTATATGTTAAAATTTAATGCATTCTTCTTGATATTAGAATGCTTTATAGCATGTTGTGAAATTAGTGCTGATAAGATTTGTGGGCTTACTTTCGGGGTTTTGGGTTTGGTAATCTTAGTCCTTCTCACGATTTATTGAATTCCAAAATTACCATGCATTTGCGGAAAAACTTCTATATTTAGAAGTGTTTCCACAAATACAGAAGCTTTCAGACTTTCGGGTTTTGATGATCTAAATCATTATCAGCCCCTGCTCAAGAGATAAAACAATGGAATTCCTCTCCACCAGTCTGGAATCCAATTGACGTCATACATAGAGAGATAAGACACATTTGATAAACACATTCACAATACCACGCTAATATAAAATTACAAAATGTTTAGGTTGTGTCTTGGTGACGCCAGATATAAACCAAGCTGACCTGAACTGAGTATCGTTGATTAAATCACATGACTGTATCTCCGACACGACTATTTGTCCCAGTCTATCTGGCCCGTTGTAGAATGATATCACTGGTACGATATTCCCAACACCGTGATCCTCTAGCTCAAACCACCGGGACTTGTACAAACTGAATGGGGGTTTGGGGTTAAGGAATATTGTAAGAACTGAGAAGGGGGTTGGAGTCAAGGAATCTTGTAAAAAATGGGGGGGGGTTGGAGTTAGGGAATCTTGTAAAAATGGGGAGGGGCAGAGGGGGGGTTTGGACGAGATAGTAGAGATCAATGAGCGTCAGGGCCGGGGAGCTAGGAATGAAAGATAAGGTGTGATGATTCATATACCATTCACTCACTCCCTCCCTCTCCCTCTCTCTCCCCCTCTGACGTAAAGCTGCTAGCCTTGTGATTCTCGAATCTCAATGCGGGTGTGTATTATATGGGAGTCTGTGTGTGTTATAATTCCGTGAGATTCCATGGCATTAAATGGAGCTCTTTCCCCACGCACAGAAAAAAGCTAAAAATCCCATGCGATGCGGATCACAGTGCAGGAGACTGATATTTTCACTAAAAAAAGGTTATAAAACATACTTGAATGTTCCAGATCGAAGGGCCAGGTTGCCTCTCAGAGACACTTGGTATCGGAGGAAGAGGTTCTCTTCTTGGCATTTGGCCAGCATTTCCTGAGTATGGAGGAACATCTCTCGCTTCATTTGCAGCTGAAACAGATGGAGGGGGTTTTAGTAAACGGGTTAGTTTTGGTAATGAAATTACCCCTCAACACCAGCATAATAGGGGTTACTTTGTAACCAAGTGATTGTTTCTATCAATTGTATACAAGTAGTGTTCCGTGATTGAGCTCAAGAGGTATATCATGGGGCAATTGTGTAGTGAGTAAGGTCTGGCAAATGATACATATCTAAATGTAGGGTACGTATATGGTGTCAACTATCATACATCTCTTATTACTCCATACCTATATTCTCTCGAACTAACTACACACTCGGCCCACCGTGTCCAATTCTAAATATGTAGGGATCAAATCATTGAACAAAGGAGTCGGTAACGGCCGGTGACCTCTCCTGCGTGCAAACCCAGTGCACTAATAATTGCTCTCCAGAACCCCCTTACAGTGTGAGCTCCACAGTGCACTAAGTGCACGAGGGTTCCACATTATTTTACCACATTGGTGGCCCTGCTACTCAGGCGTCATTATATTGCAGGTGTGTATGTGTGTGTGTGTGTGTGTGTGTGTGTGTGTGTGTGTATGTGTGTGTGTGTGTGTGTGTGTGTGTGCACTGGAGGTAGTAACGCTATAATGGCGAGGGGCCATTGTCAAAGGAGTGATCCGAGAGAGAGTGAGTGATTAGAGAGAGAGAGAGAGAGTATGAGTGAATGAGAGGGAGAAGAGAGGGAGAGTTTGTGTGTGAGGAAGAAAGCTGGACACTCTACAAATTTGTTAGAGATGTGAAGAACATGAATGGGGCGTGTACCATCTAAATCACAAGCCGGGAGCTTGCAAATTATTTCTTCCCCTCAATTCTCAATCTATTCTCTCTGACAGACTCTCACTCTCCATCTCCATCTCTCTCCCTCTCTCTACTCCGGCTCCATTACTGTATAATACCTCGGCAAGCTGCGTTTGAATGTTCTCCATTTTTAGTTGATACGAAGCGAGCTCCCCGGATTTTTTCTCCACTGTAGCCTCGGACAACTCCAATTCTTTCTTCAATTCCAAATACTCAGCAGTTTCAATCACTTTAATAGCCTGAAACAACGGGCCGATATACTATATAATGAGAAGCAATGACATGTTTAGTTAGTAGACATGATAAGTGAGGACAGGGATTTAACAAAAACAAAATAAAATAGATAATCATTAATCGCTCCAGAAAATAAAACTAAACCATTAACACTGATTAAGATTACCTTATTCTTGCACTGTTCGGTAAACCGTTCCAGTATTGAATCATGTCTCTCCTTCCACTCCTCTACCTCCGCCTCCACTGAATCTTGTCTAGTCTGGCACTCTGCCAAACTCCTCACCAGTCTCTTATTCTCCACAGCAAGGAGCCTCAACTTCTGTTTATCCCTCGTGGTGCAGGGTCGTGGGTATGATTTGCAGGACGTGGAACTGACAGAGACACGGGAACGCAAGATCTGGGACTGAACCACCAAAACTTTCTCTGGTGGCCAGCTTTTGGGTCCCCATCCTTTTTTGGAAGCTCTTCTTTCGGAGGGAGTCTTTAAATTTGGAGAAGAAGTTGATTTTATGTTTGATGTTCTTGTTAGCTGGATCACTTGATTCGGTACTGTTGCTAGTGTCGATGAATCTACCATACTGTTGCTACAGCTATCTCGGCCAGTGGAGCTGCACTTGAGCATGCTACTTGTAAAGCTACCGTAGGATGTAGAAGCAGGACAATTCGTTGTGACCTCCTGGTAAAGAAAGAGTCCTGGTTGTGCGATGTGAACACCTGGCTACAAATTCTAACTGATGCAGCAAAATGCATGGCTGTATACAGGTAAGCCAAGTAAAAGCCATGTTTTGCACTTTTGTGGAGCTCTAACATTTGCTCAGTGCTCCTCAAAAAGCACAAAACATGGCTTCTTCTTCTTGCTGTATGAGGCAGGCGCTCTCGACGCACAACCAGACCCCTTTCTTACCAGGGTGGGGCCGGGGTTAGGTGGCCAGTTGTTGGATGTGTTAGGTGGCGAAGACCCGGGGGTGGGAGCTAACAGGTTGATGTTAGAGGGTTGTGGAGCGAGATCAGTATGTTCCAGGACATATCCTGCCATCTCGGCATGTTTTAGAGCCTCTTGAATGTTTTCCGGGGCTAGGGGATCTCCAGTAAGGAGGGGAGGTTGTAACATGGGGAATGCTGCAGTGGAAGGCATGTCACTAAAGATCTCAGAACCTGGAATACACATTGTAGGTGTTACCGGCTCAAACTCGTCTTCCTCCTCCTCCTCCTCATTTTCACAGTCTTCTTCGTCTTCGTCTTCTTCATATTCCTCTTCTTCATATTCACCCTCTTCTTCATATTCCTCTTCTTCACCTACATCTTCTTCATATTCCCCCTCCTCCTCCAGAACGTGTATCCCATGATAATGACCCTCCTCTTCACTCTCACTCCCATCTCCCCCTCCCTCCTCATCATCTGAATAAGCCACCTTGCACTCACTGATCACCCGCACCATCCCAGATATCCTGTCTATTAATAGATTCCTCTCCTCACACCTAACACACCTTTGAATCTGTCCTATCATCTCCAACAACACCATCTGCAGGGTGTTCAGAAGGGTCCTATAACACTCCGAACTGACAGCAACATTCCTTTCCCGTAGCCGGGCGTAGTGACGGCTTGTCCTGCGCTTCCGAGGTGGTTTCTTCACCCCTACTACCTCCTCGATACCGAACGTTTCTATGGTAACCAGAACTCGTTCTCCCCGTGAGTGGAGAGCGTCCTTGAGTTCCCGGGAGAGGTTAGAAAACACCCCAATTGTCACCAGGATCCATCAAGAGACGATTCATCTTACTGTGAATGTTCTCAACTATGATGTTGTAGAGGTTTCGATCTGCTGTCTCGTGGGCCGTTTTGAGACTTTCCTCCGAGGGTGCCTGAATATGGGAGGGTGGCATGTATATCACATGCAGGAGATATTATAGAGATGGTTATGATCTTTCTCTCTCGCTGGGCGTGTCTTTAATTCCATGGTATTCCATCAAGGAGCATGCAACACAAGTAGTGGGGTTTTGATCTGGTACACCTTGATTAATCTTTGAAACAAAGAGCTAGAGAGAGGAGAGATAGGGAGAGAGGGAGGGAGGGAGGGAGAGAGAGAGAGAGAGAGAGAGAGAGAAGAGAGAGAGAGAGAGAGAGAGAGAGAGAGAGAGAGAGAGAGAGAAGAAGAGAGAGACGGTCCACTCTCTCTCTCTACCTCTACTCTTCTCTCTCTCTTTCTCTTCTCTCTCTCCATCTCGGAGAAGTGAGAGAAATATTCCGTCATGATCAGATATGAAAATCAAAACAAAAAGAAATCATATTGTGTCATAACTTGAAAATATCACATCATGTCATAGCACTGGCAAGTGCCCCGGGCCCAAAAGGGGGTGTGGGGGCACAGCCCCCACCATAAACGGGGGTGTGGGGGCAGAGCCCCCACCTTAGAAATACCCTCTAACTCAAAAAACAAAAGAGAGAGCACACGCAACACTTCTACACACAAGCGCATGAAAACCTGCCAGTGCTACTATATACCATTGCAGATTTCGGGGTTTTTGATGCTTTAAAAAAGCATGTTCCAGATGAAGTAGAGAGCTGAAATTTTGTACTCTGAGGGCCCTCATATAGGAGAAGAGGCATGCAAATTTTCAGAACGATCGGATGTAAGGTAAAAATTTGCCAGAGGGGTCCCAAAATGCAAAAATGTAAGGAGGGGGAGGGGAGGGGGAGGGGAGGGGGAGGGGAGGGGGAGGGGGAGGAGGACGCTTTTTTATCTTTGAGTGTTCTCCTAAACTACAAATAGTAGAGACTTGCCGTTTGGAGCAGTGGTTCCTTACATCATTGCGCTCGGTAATAGCTTTGTGAGAACTTCGAAATCGCCATAGTTCATTAATTATTCATTAATTAGTCATTAAATATTCATTTAAACCATGGTCGCGATATGACACGACTCGAAGGTCATAGAATCTTGAAACCGGTCTTATTCGACGCGGAATCATCGATTTATGGGGGGTCTAACTCGGGACAAAAATCTCTATCTCGCACCGTTAAGCCGTCATTTGCATATTTATGCACCTATTCACGATTTTATGCATATTTTCAATATTTTCACTTCGGCTCGTCCTAGAACGTTTTAATGGACATATTTCGACGCAAAATAGTCGATTTATGGGGGGTCGTCCCCCGGACAAAAAGTCGTATCTCGCACCGTTTAGCCGTTATTTGCATATTTATGCACCGATTCATGATTTAATGCATATTCTGAATATTTCCAGTTCGGCTGATCCTAGAACGTTTTCATGGACATATTTCGACGCAAAATAGTCGATTTATGGGGGGTCTTACTCGGGACAAAAATCTCCATCTCGCACCGTTAAGCCGTTATTTGCATATTTATGCACCGATTCATGATTTAATGCATATTCTTAATATTTCCACTTCGGCTGGTCCTAGAACGTTTTCATGGACATATTCCGGCGCAGAATAATCAATTTATGGGGGGTCGTCCCCCTGACAAAAAGTCGTATCTCTCACCGTTTAGTCGTTATTCGCATATTTATGAACTATTCAAGTTCGAAAATGTGCAGAACTCAGAAAAAATAGCTTTTTCTATTTAACAGCAAAAAGAACAGAAATTAAGTCCAAAAACCAATTAAATAAATTAGTTTGGATGCCCGGGCCCATGTGGTGTCACGGGGGTAACACCTTTAGGCTACTGTCATAAATGATGGATATCGAGAGAGATAAAGGCAAAAGAAATTAGGAGAGAAAGAGTGAGATATAATCAAGAAAGACGGAGAGATAAATAAGAGGAGAGAGAAAAAAGAGAGATGTAGTGAAAGAAACAGTGAGAGAAATAGTGTGAGAGAGAGAGAGTGAGAGAGAGATAGATAGAGATAGAAAGATTTAAGGATAACAATTAACAATTAACGAGATAGGGTAAACCGGGGCAAAATGGTTAACTTTTTACTTAATCGGTTCTCACTCCCATTTAAAAAAAGATACAATGAAAAAAAATATATAGGATTAAAGTTCATTATTTTATCTTTCAAATAAGATAAATTTCAACTATAGGGACCATCATTTACTTAACTAAATAACTAATTGAAAAATTTTGGTCGGAAAAATTGGTACCGGGGCAATTCGAGCATCACCAATAGGAGTGCTTTATTTCGTCACGTGTGAGTCACGTGAACGTCCTCACAACACCAGAAGAAGATTCCCGCCTGGTGTTGTTAGAGGTGGGGGCAATTCGAACAATGTAATCTACACGCAATCTACACGCTGGTCGTTCTTGCTCGAATTGCCCCGGTATCACGCGTGATCACGTGGTACAAAGAACTGCACATCATTGGCCCGGGAGTTAACCAAATTGCCCCGGTGTGTTAACCAAATTGCCCATGTTCGAATTGCCCCGGTTGTTCGAATTGCCCCGGTAATCTTAATTTACCAGAATTTGGAATGAAAACATGCGAATATTTAAATAATTTTTATACCATCTGAAAGCTGATATTATTAGCTTTCAGCTGGTTTTTTCAAATCGGAAATTGACCAACTTAAACCGGATCTAGAGCCTATTTAGTGGTAACGGGCAGGCTCGAACGAGCAGTTTTCTTCTGGAGATAGGATGACGTCATTATGATAGCTTAACTAGGTGAGAGACGGGCAGTACTATGTTCGAATTGCCCCAGTTGTTCGAATTGCCCCGGTTTACCCTATGCCGTTAATTATGACAGTAGCCTAAAGGTGTTACCCCCGTGACACCACATGGGCCCGGGCATCCAAACCAATTTATTTAATTGGTTTTTGGACTTAATTAAATTATTCTTGAAATTAGAACACCGAAATCTCAATAACTGAACAATGGTGAAACGTAAAATAAATTGTATACATAGAGAATTGAACAAATAACGAAGTACCAAGACATGCATTTACCTTGTAGATGGATGGGTTGGAAGGTCCAGAGCCGTTGGACATGTTCAGACTGGTGTTATCGTCATAAGAATTGGAGCGGACATTGCTACCACCGTCACCGCTTGACCTCACGTCCTCTGTCTGGATCCTCGACTGATAATGGGAGTTGATATAGATAGTAGAAGAGAGCTGGTACTGTGTTTGGACTGGAAAATGTGCGTTTACTTTTAGGATTCCGGGGCCAGGGCTCAGGCTCTCAAATAATAGTTTATTTTCTCATTTATTATATATGGGAATTGTAGAATACTAAAAGATTCAGGCAAGACTGATATAATATCTCCCTGTTAGTGTTTATCGTCCACCTATGAGTGTATTGTAACTACAGTGCTGGGTCACTCACGCGAGCCTGGTCCAATGACCATTTTAGACTTCGTATTGAGAGAAACTGATAGAGAAAGGGATTGGAGATCGGAAAGAGGAAGGAGAGAGAGAGAACATGAAAGAAATGTAGAAAATATATATGGAGCTAGAGAGATGGGAATTGGATCAACAAACAATAGGTCAACAAAACGTACATTCAACCTACAACTGCCCCATTGTTCTCTCATACCTACATCTCTTTGTTCTATATATCTACCTCAACAATTAACCCATGAAACCATACTCCATGATCAATCAAACACTGGTCAACATTTCTAATATATATATTCCTCCATCTGATCTCCCTCCCTCTCTTTATATTCCCATGCCTACTACGTCAAACCTTACTACGTGCAGATGATTTGAAACTGAAACTGTTCAAGTTTTCTCCCCTCGCTCTATACCCCCCGCCCTTTCCCACAGTCAATGCAATAGTTTTATACTCTGACCCTATATATCACTAGAAGAAGCACGGAGGATTGCAGACCATGGAAACGTGTGAACATAAAGTATCTACACGCTAAATAATTAAAAGATTATGTCAGCAAAATATATCCTGTCCTTGTCCGAGATGAACAGCAGAGTACCTCGATAATGTTACCACCTGAAAAGCTGTCCAAAGAGATACTACACTAACCGGAGTTGATAATTTCTTGTTGCTCCAAATCGAGTAGAGTTCCCTGGCATTCTTGTCCTCTAGATATCGCTCAATTTGGTATGCTTCAACCGAACAGTATTCTGTCATCCTGGGGAAGAGAGGAGAATTCAATAGGAGGATTGGAAAAATATGGTACAGCAATTATAAGCATGTTAATTCTCAACTGGACCAAAACAAAAGTAAAACGTAGAAAGACATACTTTCGGTTCACGACAAAAATCTTCGGATGATCATGGTAGGGTTGCGGAATTTCAAACATCTCGTGCAGTTTTGCGTTGCAAGGGTCGGTATGTAGAAGGTACGGATAGAGGACATCTTCCTTTGCAAGTTCAGCCTGGCACACATGAACAACCTCCACATATCGCCCTATCATCTGATCGTTTTGTAGCTGGTGGGGAGAAGTTGGAATATTATGTTTGGTGAATGGGGGACAGTGTGGTAGTTTTGTAACTGGAAAAACGGTTTCGTTACAAAGTGATAACTGATATTGGTAACTACTTAGATAGATGGGGTTCGAGTACACGGAGTGTGGGATGTAAACTACCTGGGTAACAAGATCCTTTAGTCCCCCAATGAGGTCAGGAATTGTCCCAAAAACAAGGAAACAAAGGTGCATCTTACTCCAATCTGTTGTGTAGATATTCTCATCAACTGTTATTAACTTCAGCTCATCCAATACCCTGTTGTGGCGATGTATAGTTTAATGTACATTGTACACAGACCTACGATCCAATACCCTGTTGTGGTTGTTATAATTCGTACACAGCTACATATATCATATTTCAATAATGTTTCAATTCAGACGTTCAATGTGGAATTACTAAATCTATGCAAGCTATATTCTGTGTTATTACTTGTGAATTGGTCGTTTCAGTGTTTTGTAACACGTGTGCCTCTCCACTGAATTAATTGTTTCCACCGAGGCAGAGGGTGTCATGGCAGAGGAAACTTTGGAGGAACTGTCAATGTCAATAATACTTGGTTCCGCGTCTGCTATATGAAACTGTACAATCAGCTCGCATGTCGTGAACCTCTGGGAAAACAGGGGGTTTTGATTTTATATGGGTCAGTGAACAGTTCACACTGCCAAGTCTCACATTTCACAAACCTAATGTGTTATCAAAGATGTAACAAGAGAAGTACACATATTTGCATACCTTATGGTTTTTAAGGTTGACCGATAACTTCTCTTCCTCCACCAAACTCTGTCCAGTAACTTTTCTATTCGCAATCTCATGAATATCAGCTAACTTCACATGTCCAAGTTTGTAGGGAGCTGAACCACTCTCATGGCACACATAGAGTTCCGGTGGTTTCGAAGGGCTTGTCATATCTATCCTTTTTCTTCTTCAATGTTGCAGAGAATTTTAGGATTTGTTGGTGCTTCCATGCGAGCTCATATTTCAGTTCGGCCATATTGACACATTTGGAGTTAGAGATACACTCTGTTTGAATTTCATCTTTTCCGCCGACACCTGAAAGGTGAGTGGAAGGGTTAAGAAAAATTTCATATCAATCATAAACAGTAAATTTAGGAGACTAAAAGGAATCTCACCATTAAAAACCAGATGCTAGACAAGTTTTGGAGTTATCCTGTGTCCGAGTTATGTCGGAACATGTTACGTTAATTTGTTGAACGAGCAATTCGAATCTGATACGATATCCTTCCCTACTATGACCTAACATTCTACCCTAAAATGAGTCACGAGATTTTGGTGAGAAGAGGGAAGAGGGAGGAGGTCTGTGCTTCGAAAACATGATCCCGTGATAGTGGAAGCTCTTACGGTATTGAGTATTCCCACGACCGTGGGAAAAGAGAGATAGATAGAAATACTAAGAGAAAGAAATTTCTCTCTCTTAGTATTTCTATCTATCTCTCTTTTTCCACGGTCGTGGGAATACGGTAAGAGCTTCCACTATGACCGGTGACCCATCCGGCATCCACCACGTTAGTCGTTAGAGAAAGGAAATCTTGAATTGACCGTTGATTTTTATGCAATGACCTATGTCCTTTAATATTTCAACAACAGACACATAGCTTACAATTCAGAACAGGAGAGTGAATTGAAGAAGACAAAATACAAAATTAAAAATGTGAAAGTCGTGTTAAAAAGTGAAGTCAAAAACTTGATTTTCACTTCCTCGCCGTAACGCGCCGTACGTAAATATTTAAAACGCGCTTTATTTCTTTAGAATACGCTGCAATTGAACGCCGCGCATAAAAATAACTGAATTTCAGCTGAAAAACAAACTTCAAAATTTTAACACGCACGAAAAAGTGCTCAGTTTTCTGTTCTGGCATGCGCCTCCGTCGATCCTGGCTGTCTCTGTGGAACAATGGAACTAAATTGAACAACTGATTAAAAGTGCTATCAAAGAATTACAAGTAATGTCCTCAAGGTGTGTTGTTAAACTTTATACTGGCCAAATTCGTGACCAAATCACCAATCAAAAGGCGATTTAAATATGCATTATGTTAGTATTGTTATTTGAGTCCAATCGTTGAATCTGTATTTTGTTCCTTCCTGCAGATTAGATCGTCTTTTGGTCCTTTTGGACACTGGTTCCACGTCTGTAGTTCGTTCTGCAGCTGCCAAACAGCTCGGAGACATCCAACAAAGTCACCCCGAGGAACTACAAAATCTCCTTCAAAGGGTACACACTAATTTATCTTGAAAGTATCCCTTTGCTCCAATGCTGTGATGTAATGATGATCTAACCTCCTGACATGTACAGGTTTGTGTTTATCTAAGATCGAAGGCATGGGAAAGCAGGATTGCAGCAGGGGAGGCGGTGACAGAGATCGTCTCTCACGTACCTGTATGGGGGAACTGTAAAGGTAAATGGGAGGCCGGGTGAGATAATATCTAGTTTTTTATAGGTCGCATAACCAGTTATTATGTATTTATAAACATGTTTTCCTGGTGCGGAAAAATATTGAGTAAGAATTGTGCTGTGGATAAGTTAACAAAAGCATCTTTTCAGTCGAAGATGATGATTCAGAATACCTGAAATTTACTACATTTTCACTCTCGGATGTGTTGAGAGATTGTACACCCCTGCTCGGAAGTAGTGGGGTAGAGTTTGAATTTCAAGATGTGAGTAACTCGGTGGCTGTGGATTGAGGTACTTTTATTTCGTTCAAGACGGAATACTTAGTTTGTGATTGCTGCGTCTGGAGGATGACGACGGAATAGTTACTGCTTACAAACTGTGAATAAAGAATGTTGCTAGTGTATGATCTGTCGAAGTGGGCCATGGTTACACGATGTTTACTGCAGTGCACACTACACATTGAGACAATGCTCCTTCCCTCCTCAGGATGGGGTGACCAACCAGCGACAACGGCTTTCAAACGAGTTGGGTCTGACTGTGGGAAATGTTAAGTTATCAACCACGGAAGACCTGTTCGATGATTCAGACTTGGTACAATCTGAACAAAACAACCACACCATTAATACTCTCGCTGAAACAAAACAGGTTCGTCCGTGTGGTGAAGGAAATCAGCGTTAACTTTGTTTTCTGTTGATTGAATTGATTTAATTAGAAAATAGAAATTTTATTCTGACTTGGTTTTCGCAGAGCCTGAGTAAGCTGCTGAACGGAGATACGGGACTCTCGGTGAGAGAGAAAAATAGAGCAAAACGAAAAGCTAAGCAGCTTTCCCGCCAAAACAGTCTCACTCAACCAAGGTACGTGTATGTGTTTTATATACCAGGATATGTGTGATTTTAACAGAAAATATAATATGTGGTTTGAAATATTTTATCTTTCAAGTGACCGCACTTTTGATAAATCCTATTTTCACAAAATGTGCAGTTCAAACTGATCACTATTGAGATTCTTAATAAATCCCAGCTAATCACACTGGATCTTCAGAGAACAAGTGAAAAGACAGAAAACAGTAGACGGGAGCTCCACCAGTCCTAGTCCTACTGATCTTCGGTGTGATTGGCCCACCCCAGAGCAGGGAGAGTGGCCTCTCAGTGGTCTTGTCTCACAGCTACTAGATGATGTCATTAGCCCAGAGTGGGAGTTTCGACATGGAGCAGCTGTTGGTCTGAGGTTCGTTAGGATGGTTCCTATCTCTCTCTCTTTCTTTCTCTCTCTCTCTCTCTCTCTCTCTCTCTCTCTCTCTCTCTCTTTCTCTCTCTCTCTCTCTCTCTCTCTCTCTCTCTCTCTCTCTCTCTCTCTCTCTCTCTCTCTCCTCTCTCTCTCTCTCTCTCTCTCTCTCTCTCTCTCTCTCTCTCTCTCTCTCTCTCGACTCTCAGCTCTCTCTCTATAGGGTAGCGACTGGCAATTTGAAACGCCTGCTAACTTGAAACAGTGTCTGATAACTTGAAACACGTGCTCTGGTTGCTCTGCGCGTTATTTGCTCTCTGATTGGTGTCGTGTGTGTGCGTAGCACAGTGAAGAGAGTCTGGTAACTTGAAACACTGAGGAGGGCTATTTGAAACACTTTTCTCCGATTGGATTGTCGAAATTTTTGTTGTTCAATATGAGCATGAGGCAGGATATAAACTATGATTTGAGTCATTTCCGCCAAAAGTTGGCCGAATATGAGGCAAAAACTGTTTTCCTGCTAATTTGAAACAGTTTTTGGAAAAGGTCATTGCACCAAGCACGTTCAACAAAATTCAGATTTCAGACATGGAATGGCTCTGTACAACCCTTTTCTAACTATTTCATGTCAAAATTCTCGGTTTCGTGATCGAATTGAGAGAGATACGGGTGTTTCAAATTAGCAGACTGAGGCGGGTAAATTGAAACACCAAATTTGGATAGATATCACGTGACCCTGGCCCCGGAAGACAACATGAGACATCTCCAACCACCCAAAAAACTACCCAGGGACTTTCTCGGTAACACAAGGTCAAAAAAATTTGGGTTCGACTTGATTTGTGGGCAGGCAAGGGAAAAAAGTGAAAAACTGTTTCAAATAGCCAGTCGCTACCCTATATGATTTTTCTCTCTCTCTCCCCTCTCCCCCCACTTTAACCAAACAAATATCCCATACTACTACTTTAAACCACCAACAGTATTCAATTCACATTTCACACGGTGGGGTTTCCTACTGAAGGGCGACAACTTTATGCCTACATAAACACCTCCCCAGTTTCACTGAGCTGTAATAGGTGCACGTGCTAACATAAACACCTTAACCAACACCTCTTACCATTCAAATAGAACTCATTACTCAACATTCCCCTCCAAGGTTCAGGAAAGATCGATGGCCTATCCAAACATAGTTTGAATACATATCATGTTCAGTCACTTGACTCTGTATGAACAATTCAAATAACCGGTAACCCCACATTATACCCACCCAACCCTAACATACCCATTCCATTACCCCCATTCAGATCAGTCCTGAGGCGACACAGATACCGGAGAGAATGGTTGGTTGACGTTACACTGCGTCTTGTAACAGTCCTGGCACTGGACAGGTTCGGTGATTATGTTTCTCATGAAGTGGTGGCACCTGTCAGGGAAACTTGCGCTCAGGTAACTAGGGGGGAACTAGGGGTAACTAGCGGGTAACTAGGAGGTAACTAGAGGGTAACTAGGGGGAGAAAAGATCAAGATGAGGGGGGAGAGCTAGAGCTCAGTATCCCAGGTTCATCCTAATCCGGATCTTGGGTACTAGGTCTCCCCCGGGAAGGTAAGGTATATGTGAGGGGCCGAGAGAATAATGCAGGAAAGAGAAAGGGAGACCTCGTACCTAACTCTGGATCATGGACGTTCTAGACTTCTAAATGTGTTGTTTTAAGTGTTTGTGAGGTGCCCAAAAGTATTCCTGGTTTTGACTTTCCAGCATCCTTCTTGTTCTTAGTACTTTTCAACACTGAAATATGTGCAGCGAGTTATTATACAGGAAACTACTGCAGAGCTGTGTAGAAAGAATGATGATTGACGATAGAAAGACTATAGTCTTCCCAATTGGTTAATGGTTACCCATCAGGGATTCCATGAAACATGTGTTACGTCCAAAATACAGTTGTATTATTTCGTTGTAATATTCCCAATATCTAGGTGATTGGGGTAGTAGCATCCTACCTACCGGGGGAGGACATACATCACCTGCAAAGTATCTTCCTGGAGCTGTTGCGATCTACGGAGTGGCAGGCCCAGACATGGGGGTCTCCTGGCCATAAAATACATGCTGGCCGCCCGACAGGTCAGTTTAGTTGTACCTTCGTGGTCGAATATGGACAGGGAAATGGCAGTGAAGAGTTAATTGTCCTTTCCCTGAGTGGGATCCTGAGGGGGATGAATATAATGAAGTTCATTTTGGGAGGGACAAATGTTAGCGCGGGGGAGGGCACAAAAAAAGTTCATTTTGGCAGTCAAAAGAAAGTATTAGGATTTGTTTGTTTTGCACATCCACCTGGCTAATTGAAATTTGTATACATAATATCCCTCATAACAAAATATTTTCACTGCCACCCACCCCTCTCAGGATATAACGGCAGGTTTCTTGACGGCCCTGCTGCCCCATGTTATCAGTAGCATTGCAGACCAGGATGATGATGTAAAGGCCGTCGCTGCTGCCGCCCTCCTACCTGTTACTGAGAAGGTGAGTTATACCCTCTCTTACCGTGCCCCGGTTAGACCCCTTCTCTCAGATATATTGTAACGGAGGGTTAAAACATGGGTTATACTTGTCTTGTAGAGACGGTAGTGAGGGACCAAACCAAACTCACTCATTTGAGAGGGGGAATAGTAATATATTGGTCCTATTCCCTGCACTAAATCCGATACATTAGCATTAGCTTTAGTCCTATACTTCTAATCCCCTACCCCATTGCCAGTTACCTTGTTCGACCCTCTCTCCGCCCCGCAAATATAAGTGTGGGTTATATATGAGGTATAAACTCTGGCCACTGGCGCGTTATTTCAGATAACTTTCTCCCAGCGCGCCGCTGGGAGAAGTTAGCTGAAGTTTATCCGCCGCTGGCGGATAAACTGGTTTAAATCACGACGACGATCCCGAGGCGGAGCCGAGGGAGAGGCGGAGGGGTTTAAACCTATAACGTGCCAGTGGTCAGAGTTTATAGGTTATATACCCTGCTTTAGTTGTTTATTTCAAGTATTACACACCAACAAGAGAGAGAACACTAATCAAAACACTCAAAGAGGACTGAGAAATAGTTAAAACACCTCACAATTGAGTGTACACTGTTTGGTAACAGTTACTAAGCAATTGCTAAGGAAAGAGAGTGAAAGAAATAGCCTGATAAGGGGCATGTCACACATAACACAGAGGAAGAGATAGTGAGACAAAAGGGGAGATAAAGAGAGAGTAATTGACGGAATGTGTCCTTTCTTTCTCTCCAATGTAGTGTGTAAGTGTTGCACATAGTGTTCCCTCTGTATTTTAGTAAGAACTGATCATTTACACACACTTTGAATGTTCAAAATAAATAACCTGCCAGTGGGAAATAATCTGCCGCTGGACTGGCTGTTTATTGAGAGCGCGCTAGTGGGACTGGCGGGTTATTTAAGTTAGCAGGGTATATAACATAACAACCCCCCCCCCCCCACCAGTTGGATGAGAAGGTTCCAATAGAGATGCTGTTATCCCTGACTACGAAACTGTGGACCTCCCTCCTATCTCTCGATGATCTGAGTGTCTCGACCAGTTCAATTATAACACTACTCGCGGAACTAGTGAAACTAAAACCAATTAGTGAGTAGATGGTGTGTTAAAATGGTAGAGACAGGGGACAAACTGAAACCAATTAGTGAGTAGATGTATATGTAGTATAGTATGTCGTGTTGAAATGGGATCACACTACTGGCTCATATGAAAAGATAGAGAGCTCTGATTGGTCACCTGTCTATCTCTAGAGAGTAGAGATAGACAGGTGACCAATCAGGATGCGTGGGCGAGGGAGAGAGGGGCGAGAGAATTTGAGACCAGGGGTGAAATAGATGATATACAGGGTGGTTCAGAAAGATGGAGCCACTTTAATGTGTCAATACAGTTCGCTCTCCGATCTACAGTGTAATTAAACACGTATTTTCACAGTCTCTTGAATAGAAAATTTGTCCTGAAGATTGCGATCGACAGAGAGTCACTTTTTCCTAACAAGAATCATTGCATTATGTATTCATAATGCTGTGTTTCCCTGCCCTCCCGTTTCACTTGTCACTGTCAACAGGATCAAGGCTTGGTCATAATGTAATGTGAGATGCATACGATCTAGCTGTCAGTATACTATTACTTCTCAAATAGCTTAGTTTACTCGCATGACACTTGCTAACCAGCATTTGACATTCCAACTTAACTAACCTCTCACAATTAATATGACGTGATCAACTGCTATAGCCCAACTGTTCATTCTGAGAATTCTGATACAAAGATATTATTTGCCGTACTGATATATGAGGTAACTCCAACCCCCCAGTTTCATCTCCTTGTTTAACATGGGAGTTACCAAGGGAATCCACTGGGTTCGATTAATCTAGGCACATACCCACAGTACTATTCGAATTGGCGTATCTTTATATCAGGAATCTCGGATAGCAACAATCCTTGTGTTTTATTGCTATCTGAACAGATTAGGCGTATAGACAGGGCTCTTATTATCAGCAGTGCTCACGTTTCAAGGATAATGTTTTAATTATGCACTGAACTGCTGTAGACATCACCCACTCACTTCATACACACACAAACACCCACACACATGACCAAGCCTGTACGACAGGTTATTATTAAAACATTATCCTTGAAACGTGAGCACTGCTGATAATAAGAGCCCTGTCTATACGCCTAATCTGTTCAGGCTTGGTCATGTGTGTGGGTGTTTGTGTGTGTATGAAGTGAGTGGGTGATGTCTACAGCAGTTCAGTGCATAATTAAAACATTATCCTTAACCTCTCACACTCGACTCGCATGATGACAATGTGTATGTAACACGCGAAACACACGGCAGCGCTATTCATGTTTTGTTGAGTGGCGCGCGCATACACGTCCATCAAACTGTGCCATTGTAAGTTTTGATAAAGGAGCAACTTGTTGTTGTGTGCGCGGCTCAGTTGCTACGCTGAGTACACCGGGTGGTACCGGGTTGCCCCTCGCAACGAAAGTGTGACCAAAATGGTCCCTCTACCGATTAGTTAGTATACCAAAATGTCGTTTTCGAATTCTAACCCTGCTATGCCTTTTTACAAAGTAAAAAGGCATCCGGGTGGATGCCTTCGGCATCCACCCAGGCAGGGAAAAAATTATCAGCCTGTCAACTGACAGGGTAACTCGTTGAAATTTGGATCCGTACAATATAATAGAGAGAGGATTGTATTTTTCCAATTCTTATCTCCAAGTGGCTCCATGTTTCTGAACCACCCTGTACTGGGCAGTCGGCAGATTTGATAACTTAGAAGAAAGTGAGAGTTAATTAGGTTATTTGGGAGTATTGGTACCTAATTTTTGAGGGGGAAGATGAGGGAAAGATGTAAGAAGATAAACTAATTAGGGATGGGCCCTGTTAATAAGATTTCCCGCAACTTATATTTCTCCTTCGGCAACTTCTTTGTTTCTTCAGCTTTTCACTATACATTTGCCTTTCGAGTATCAGTTACTTATTTTTGTAGCCTAGCAACCTTGTTTTTGAAACCTAATATATAAATTCTACGGTAAACAAGCACTAGCAAGCTGTCTCACTTCCCCACCCTGACCTGAGCTAAATACATCTTTCCAAATTAGGTGAACACTATCAGAGCGAGACGGGTGAAAACAGTTTAGAGGTTCTAGTACCACGACTCAAGCGGTTTATCTCTCATTCTCTCCGGTAAGTGTTCTACTCTTTTTATCTTAGTTCTACTTCTACTTTTTGTTTTACCAACTATAATAGTTGGCTAATTGTTGACACATCTACCCCCTCTCCCTAGATCAGTTAAGAGTGATACCCTTACAGCCCTTCATACCCTTGTAACCTCGTCCCATGGGCCCTGGTTGGACCGTGTAGCGGCCCTATTTGCCAGGCTTCTTTACCAAGCTTTGTTCCTTGACCCAGATACATCTCTCTATCCACGGCTCCTGACGGTACGTAACGCGCGAGGTGTGGCTTGTGTAAAAAGTCGCAGGCAGGGCGCAGATATTGCCGCGCTGCGAGTGTATCCTCCGCGCAAAGATGTACATTCTTCAGAATTCTGCATATCTCTCGCATATGCAACACTTTTAGTATGTACTTACACATATATTTTACATGCTCATATCGCCAACACAATATGTCCATAGGTCTGGGAGGCGCTGTTAACAGGAACTACAGATGAAGTGAGGAGAAAGATAGTAGAGGATCATATACCACTATGGATGCATTTAATTGGAGCTCCCCCGGGTTTACAATTAGATCCAACGCTCTTCCTTGACCCGCCCACGGTATAATCACAGAACCTCTAGAATAATACTGGGTGTTGTTAGTGTGGAACGTTTATTAGCACAAGTTTTGGAATGCTGCTCGGTGCTTTTTGGGTGGGAAATTCCTTCTCTCTAGACATGGCTGGGTAAAGGGATTTGAATGGCCGGTCATGGAATTTTTCGCGCTTCTTAGTTTCCTGGAGGAATTTAGACAGTGGCTTTTTTCCACGCTCAAACATATAATAGAATGGGAAATGCCACGCGATTTGCCGTGCAGCCAGTCATGGAAATTAGTGCGACGGGGCACGAGAACAATCGCGACCCCTGCAGGCTGCAGAGTGGAATGTGACGAACGGGGAACTATAAAAGCCCAGTCCTCGAGTGAGAGGGTCAGTTCCAGTAACTCCCCCTCTACCCGCTTACCTCGCTATCTGTACTTCCCCCACTGAGATGAGATTAGTAGTGAGAATACTTTAGATTCTCTGCCTCTAACAGCTGTTATTATTACAGGGTGCTCTGTTTTGTATCGGCATGGGGAATATGGAGTTTACCACTAAGACTATCCTGGCTGATGCCCTGGCCATAGCTGCAAACATGACATCACCATCATTGTTCCTTCCTAACATTCAGGGCCTACTGGAAACAACATGTGCATCACATAAATTGGTATGTTAGAGAGTTGGTTTTACACGTTATTAGCAGTTGCATTGTTTGTTTGTTTGTTTGTTTGTTTGTTTGTTTAGGATTGCTGCGTCTGGAGGATGATTATATAATTTATTATCAAGGCCATTGCTTTGCAGGGAGCTTGTCTAGTGATAATGAAGGTTGTTGATAGATGTGAGGAGGGGAAATCACATTTTCAGCCGCTCACCGGGAAACTGACCTCTCTTCTTGTTACGCAGCAGTCTTATGATGAGGTACGTGTTTTAAAACTCACTTTTTTGTCTGTTTTTGTCTCTTGTTATGTTCTAACCCAAATTTGTAAAAAAGTGCAGGGTGTGGTAAAACTGGGTCGAGAAAATTAACTTTTGTCTGTTTGTCTCTATAAAGAACAGCTGGAATATCCATAACTGCCGCATCCACTTCAATAGTTATGAGTCACTTGAGTCCTTCATTTGGTGGAAATCCTGGACAGAAAATAATCAGGCACTTAAAACCTGTGAACGAAATGCATCTAGATGATTAAAACTGCTCCTTCACGTTGATTTTATTTGAAAAAGATAAAATATAAAGATACACCACACAGAACCATTACTAAAAATAGTTAATAGTTGAAACTTCGCCCAAATCTCGGTCAATATGGAAAATAGGGGTAAAATAAATTGTCACGCTGCCAGAAACTAGGGAGTGCAAATTCTAACTATAATTATCAGTGATTATCCGTGAATGATAGTAGTGTTATAGAACTGATAAACTGGCGTCACATTTTGATTGTCACGGTGTCAGAAGTGATGAATTGGCATCACAGTTATACACAGATATAATGTAGAGCACGAGGGAATGAGAGAGTGAGAGAATGAGAGAGAAGGGGACTGGATATTTACCAGGTGGCGGTATGTAATGAGATCAAGTTTCCACGACTACAGACTCTGCAGCAGAGACAGAGCTATCTCTGTGCGTCACATATTGAGAGGCCGAAAGTGACGCTCAGAGAGGGAGTGATATGGCACTATAAAATACGGAAACACAGCCCAATTCTGCATCATTCTTGATCTCCTCTCCCATCACAGATTAACTGAGTTGTTAAAACTGAATAGTTTTGTTTTTGACAATCAGAATGTGACGTCAATTCATCAGTTCTGACACCGCGACAATCAAAATGTGACGTTGGTGACACGGCCACCTCTACAGTCTACACTAGCCGCGCGCAGCGCGGCTAAACGAAGCCAAAATGTGACGCCAGTTCTATACTAAAGTCGGATTTTTTGAAGTTGTCACCCCCCTTTTCGTGCGCGGAATGTTTTTGCGCGTCACATCACATGTTAACGTGTGGTGTGCGTGTCAAAATTGATAAATTTCACATGCGCGGTCATTTTGGGGTGACAACTTCAAAAAATCCGACTTTACTAATGATATTTTCCCAGACTTTTTTAGACACTTTGTAGATCTTGGTGAGAGAAGTTTTAGAACCACGGGACTAGGGAGTCCCCACCCTCATGCATGGACATTGGCTTTTATTTTCCTTAAAATTATATTCAATTCAAAGCAACCTAGCATACACTGAAGCAGCACACACAAGTTTTTGAAAGACTAAGAGGTAGAGATAGAGATAGAGATAGAGTGGGGAATAGAGAGAGAGAAAGAGAGAAAGAGAGCATGTTATAGTAGCATATAGATTGATCTTACTACATGGTGCACAGCTGTGTGTGTCACGTGAACAAAATCTCTCTCTACCGCCTCCCCTTCTATCTCTTAGCGTTACTATTGCAGAGTTGGTATCGAAGACACCTCACACTCTGTTTAGCTCAGGTCACCGGGCGACCTTCGCGCGCGCTGGCAAGGGGTTACTTCGTTACCAAATTGCAGAGGGGGTTTGTAACGCTAACAGAGGGCTGTATATGATGGTATAAAAGTCCATTTCAACATCCTTTTTGATCACCAGTCCCCTCTATTGTCTCCTCTATCGCCTACCAGTTTTGGCTGGGAATTGTCTGCTTTATCGAATCTTCATAACCGAACTGCAGCGGCGGACGATAGGAGTGTCAACTGACACCTGTTGGAATATAACATCCAGACATACTAAACTATTATTCAATCACACCCGGAAGTTGGCACAGTGATTATCTGGCCAGGGAAAGACATGACAGCCAAGCGTGAGATGTTCCCTGACGTGAGATAATGAACACACAGTCGTGCGAGGATCATTTAGATTAAATCTTACGTCTTATAATTGCCTGGCAACATGTCAGCGATGATTACCAGTATTATATCATCAGCTCATCCAGCAGTATAAAAGGGACGCCGTTGCAGCATTCAGCAGCTCATAACTGTAGGCATAGCGAGCCATGCCAAGCAGAGTAGCTCTCCCAATTGGTGACGCGGCCACCCCTACATAATAGGGGATCTCATCACCAACTCTCCCAAGTAGTGGGATCGTCTTGTTGTAAATATTCTATGTGAACTGTAGGCATAGCGAGCCATGCCAAGCAGATGTCTCCATGTCAATAATAAATGTACTACAAAGCATTATATGCCAAGTAGATGTCCTATCAGTAACCGTGAACTGTAGAGTAGAGTGGAGTTGAGTAGATAGATTATATATGTAGCCCCCTGAGATTGTAATCAGCTCTGGACGACCGCGGTCGCCCACGTCCTTTATATCTCCGGTCAGAGGCCGGCCTACACTTCAAAACCCATGTTCCAGACTGCTGGCCTCTCCCGCGACCTCTATACTAACCTGACGGGAACCTGACGATCAGAATTTCAATTAGCAGTACTTCTGACCAGTATGTCTGCTGTGTCAACCTCTGTCCCGATAAATTCTCTCTCGCCGTCATCATAACCCCCACCCCCCTTATTTCAGTTAGTTGCAGCTCACCAGAATCTACAGTTATCATGTCGAGGTCTCCTGACAACTACGGTCGGGCAGCCCTTCCACCCTCAATTCTCACAACTACCAGTGTTTACTGCGGAACACGGCAATGCACTAGGTACGTGTACAATAGGTTTTTTTACCATTGCTAAAGAGCTGTCGCAGTTTTTATTTAGAGGAAGTTCAGTTACTTTTGAAAGACTTATTTTCCTCCAAAATTTGAATCTCTCTGTTTATTTTAATTTATATCTAAACTTCTATCACTAAAATTCCCATTTCCAATCTATTACGGGCTCCCTTGCACCTCGGGAGATCTCCGCGGGAGATCTCCCGTTGATCTCCCAGAAAAGTATAATTTTTTAACTTTTTGTTGAAATTGGAAAAATATCGGTTGTTACCGACTAATTTGGACCCGCTGAACACGATCCAGCCCTCAGAAAAGCTCTCAAAAGTCAAGAACATGCTCAAAATTGAAATTTTTGTTCACGGCTAAGAATACACATAAACACAAAATATTAATTTTGAGCATGTTCTTGACTTTTGAGAGCTTTTCTGAGGGCTGGATCGTGTTCAGCGGGTCCAAATTAGTCGGTAACAACCGATATTTTTCCAATTTCAACAAAAAGTTAAAAAATTATACTTTTCTGGGAGATCAACGGGAGATCTCCCGCGGAGATCTCCCGAGGTGCAAGGGAGCCCGTTAGGGTGGAGATGGGACATCTCCAATGATCTATCTCTCTCCCCCATAGCAAGGTGCTGCAGACAGGTTGGTTTGAACACCTCAGAAGTGTCCGCTGTGGAGGCCCAAGTGCATCATCTCTCCACCACCTCCCAGGCCATCTCCACCCGTGTCACCTCATCCCTGGCTGGGGTGCTGGTGAGGTTGGAGAGGCTTAACTGACAAGCTGAATCCAATCATTAAACCACTCATGGAGACTGTCAAGCGTGAGGTAGGGTCAAAGCTTGGTGAAAATATTAAAACTATTGCCACACTGTTTAGTTAGGAGTTGGTAAAATTCAGAGGCCTGTCAATGCCTGGTAGTGAGGCTAAAACTAAATATGAATAGGATGTTTCCAATACACAGACATTTCACCCACATCTCTCGCTCCCCTGTAGAGTAGTCCTGAGATCCAATCGTTAGCTGCGGAGAGTATCAGAAGACTAGTAACTCTTGTCCTGTCACGGACACCCTGCCCTACTCCAAAGATCATCAAAAACATAATTTCAGGTTTGGACCCTGCAATCATCACTATTTTTCCTTTTTCCAGATACATTGTTCTCATTTTCTGGTTAGGTTTCACTCTCATATTTTGTCTGCCAAGTGATTTTACGGCCACCACCGCGGGCAACCTTTAACATACAATTAGGATGTTACCACCGCCCTTTTTAAAAGCTTCTTTCAACATTCCAATGCCATATTGTCCAAGGTTCCGAGCGTTGGTAATGTGCTTTTATATAGTGATAATGGGTTTTTAGAAAGTGGTAATGGGTTTTTTAGAAAGTGGTAATGGGTTTTGATTGTCAGAATGAAATAGGGGGGCTCACGGTCTTCCTATTTTTTTTCAACACAGCTGAGTGTGTATATTTTATCATTGTCTTTTTGTCTTCTGCGTGTGCTAAAATCATTATATTATTCGTGTCACTGAAACTGCAACACAATGTTACAGGAGTAGTGGGAGATAGAACGCTGTATCCCAACCTTGATTCTACCTGTAATGCATTCTCCTTCACGCACCAGTAAGTAAGTCATACAGTAATCATGCTGATGTGTCTGGTGTGATGAGTGTACCAGCTGTACCTATCCCAGCTTTTGTACTTTCCGTCCTGCCTTCCTTTCTACAAGACGTATAGAACTTGACGACAAAAAGTGATTTCCCAGTTTGTTGTACAATACCTAAGAAATGTTCTTGGTAACGGTAAAAATATGAACTACTTTACCAAATATTCTCCTCTAGGAACGGGGGAGGTACTAACGGTTCAGAGACCCCTACCACCCCCGCGACACCCCTGACCCCGGGTATTACCGGTGATCTCCTCTCCCTGGCGTCCACTCTCACCACTACCGATGGAATGATAACATATCTGACACAGGCATCCAGCAGTGAGGCGAAACGAGGTAAATAGAACGTGTGCTGTAATGATGTTGAGAGTAATGGTGTTGAGGGGTAAACAAATAGTTCCCAGCCCCAATTTGGCTCATGAATAGCATTTTATAGTAGCGGTTAGGCGGCTGTCAGGGTAGGTGTGAGAAAGTTGAAGCCTCATGATAACTGATAAGTCCTACCGACTCTTCAATTCTTTATCTCGTTCTCTCTCTGTCTCTCTCTCTCTCTCTCAACCGTGAACTGTGCCGCTGGCACGTGAGTGTCTAGACGGTCGTTGGGTCAGTTATGGTCGTTGAGTCGATTACTCGGCGCAACACTGTACCTGGTGGCAATTAGTGTGTACCCTCCCCCCCCCCCCCTCGCGAGAACTTGTGTACCATTGATTGTCTCACCCTATTGTGTGAAGAGTGGAGTGAAACATTTTACTGGCCCTTGTTTTGTTCGAACCCTCTTTGGGGCGCTGTAAAACAGGGTCGAGCTGACCCTCTGCATTTCCTTTGTTTTGGATTGTTTCGCTCTAGCTGCTACTCATTAAATATGGAGATCAGTGTTTTGCTATGAATAATTCAACTGTTATCTAAAAACGACTGCCCTCTCCGAACCTGGCCGACATTAAATATTCATGATACAGTATGAATAATTCAATTGCTTGTCTTAGAAATAATTTGCTTAATTACCATTCGTGACCTAATTGGTGCAATACTTGAGTATAAATTATTAAAACTACCAGACAAGCGAAAGAAGAACACTAGTTTTCTCTGAATTTAAAGGTTTAGGAACAACGATTAGATCCATTCATTGAAATGCAAAGATTTGATCCGTTACACCAACTGCCCTCTAGGTAGATGTCGAGCACGGAAAGCAGCAGCCGCTGCAGCAGACACCGATGTTGTCCTCAAGGAATCAGAGATCAACAGACGTGGCTCAGTAACCGTCCTTTGTCACCTTGCTGAGCGGTTTGGGCCGGATCTCCTGGAGAGAGTTCCTGTGTTCAGAGATGAAGTGGTTGCCGTGGTTACGAAGAAGGATGCTGCTGGTGATGAGGGAGAGGATCACTGTAACAAGGTAACAATGAAATGTTTTGTTGTTGGGGGTTACTAGGTGAGAGGGGTAGACTAAACACATTCATTGTTTTGACTAACTACGTCAGAGGTTTAACGATATTTGACGACAATGATACTCGCTATATATCATTCAACTATCAGTTTTTCAGTCTGCCCTTTGCTGCTGACGAAGACTCCGCGTCCATTTAGATGCGAGAAATGAGTTTTTCGCGTTATACACCGAGAAGTGTAGGTTCGAACAACAGTAATCTAGAGAGAGCTTAGAAAATTTGATCCATGATAATCGGTGAAAGAGAGGAGCGATGCCTTTTCGTAAGATCGTCGAAGAGGGAGAGCTAATCTATCTGCTTCGTGACGTTAGCTATCGCAGAGAGGGAGAGTAAACAGTGTGCGCACACCTATCTCTTGGAGGAGAGAGAGAGAGAGAGTGGACCGATTAACATGGGATACGCTACCGTAGACCACTAACCGCTGTTAGGCTACGGTAGCGTCACCCCATAATAGTCAGTGGACTATAAAATGAGAGCTCAGCAACAGTCATTGGTCTTTTGGATAAGACCCATACGTTGCTCTTCTTATGTCCAATCCCGGATCTGGATAAGTGCCAGAGAATATCATTATCGGTAATGGGCGATAGAGAGCCTCTCTATTCGTCCTTCCAGTCTCGAATAGTATTAGAGTCTGGAAGGAGAGAACCTCTGATACTTGTTTTCAAGCTTTGTTGCATCTATTAGCAGGAAGACTACTATGAAATAGGGGGTGGGGCCACCATAATTATAATTATTGTTTTGTGTGATGTGTAATTTGTTCTAAAACCTACCTCTCTCTCCCTGCAGTTGACTACAGCGCTATACGCTCTGGAGCACACCTACTCCTCTCTCCATCCTACCATTCAGAAAGATCTCATTCTCGCCAACCTCCCCACCATATCCCGGCTACTTGTTCACCGGTACACGGCAGTCAGGCACGCCACCAGCCGGTTACTAACCTCAATTACACACGTACATGCGGTGAGTTGTCAACCTCTTTGTGAAATTACCCCCACGCGACGCAAGCTCACAGAGATAACGTATTAGGGGTGACTTTGTAACCGATCATAAAAGTACTCTCGCAGCGTGATGTTACAGTCATGAAGTACGACAACTTGTCATAATATGTCTCAGCTGGGTAGTATTCTAATTAACCTAATTAATTAACCAATTAACCCAATTAACCCAACTAATTAAACCAATTAACCCAACTAATTAAACCAACTGCAGGTGGATGTTATGAATGATGTCCTGATGGAGCCACTGTCAGAGTTGGAGAGTTCCAAGTCCCATCACCGGCAGGGAATCACTGAGTTCCTACACATTGTAGTCAAGGTAACAAGTTAAAATACAAGGCAAGGTTACCAGTTAGAATTGAACCTCTTATAGCTCTTACATTTCACATAACTATTGGCTACCCTGTAGTTTCGAAACTATCTACGGATCATCCAGACAAACTGTTATTTCACTGTCACTATTTCAGAAATTAGAGATCAAGATAGTCCCGTATATCGTTCTCCTAGTCCTGCCCACTCTCCGTCGAATGAGTGACCCCTTGGCAGACGTGAGAGCTCTCTCCACCCTCACCTTTGCACAGCTGGTCCGACTGATGCCCCTGGATGGTATGAGGAGCAAAGTGGAGGGAATGTCAGGGAAATTAGCTGCTAGAAAAGAGGAACAAAAGGTAACATATTGAGAGAGCTCTGTATAGTTCCTCTATCAGAGGTTGTTGTCAATACCTTTTTATGCACAAAGTTTGGCAGTTTTACAACAAACAAAAACTCACTCTGACATACCATTTTTACATCAGCTAAATGTCGTCATTAAACAGGACTTAGGAGTTTATAGTTAATTGCTCACACACGTGTTCTGTTGTTCAGGAGTTTATAGAGCAGCTGATGGATCCCAGTCAGATAAAGGATTGTGTTGTTCCCATCAAGATTAATGCTACCCTCAGAAAATACCAACAGGTAATGATAAGCTGTCATATTTAACGCTCACAGTGGTTATCTGACATATTCCAACGTGAAATTTGACCTGAATCTCGACCTGGAATGAGGCGCGCATCAGAGAGATGTGCCGCAGTAAGCAAATGGTGTCGCGCTTCAACTCTTCTCTCTCGGTAGTCTTTGTGTCTCTCTCACTACGAATGCGTGCCTCATTCCAGGTCGAGATTCAGGTCGAATTTCACGTCGAGATATGGCAATTATGTCGGATGACCACTGTCACTGCGCTAGTTTTTGAAAAATGTCACTCGATAGTGTGCTGAAATCTAGCAGAGAATAATAGATAAAGTCAATATCGAACAATGAAGAGACCATGCATGTAGGGCAAGTTTTGATTGCCTAGCTCAAACCCATTTTTGCGGAGGGATAGAACATAACTAAGTTTTGAAAGGTCGGGAGTGAAACCCCCAAGGATATAATAGGGTCAAGGCGCTGCAAGGCGTGTAGGGGCAGGGCCGAGGTGCATGGGGCTCATACCCCCTGGCATATTTTTCTTTGTGATTTTGTTTTTTTGCAAAAAAACAGTTTTTGGGTCAGGGGCCATTTGGTGGGCCATTTGGTCCATACATTGTATGTCAGGGGGTTACTTGGTGGTAGGTAGGGGGATCATATTCCTCTTTTTAGTTGTACTATCGTGATTATGTTGAATGTTCATATCTTTCGCTTCGGACTATCAGCCTCAAACGTTCGGTTATTCATCCCCCAAACTGGACGACTGCATGACAGTATTGTTAGCACGGACCCGACTCCTTGCAGGAAGATTTTCTTCTCGATTACCGGTACGATGAGCAATTTGCATATTTCTCCTCACAGCTTTGAACATGCCACAGATCAAGCTCCGTACGTATCTTCCAAAGCTTCGGTTGGTAAGCGTGTAAAGGAAGGGGTTTCCGAATGTGTTAAGACTCATAGCATTTATGGCAAACAATGCAAAAGTTGGGGAATCAAAGGAAGGTTTCATTACGCGAAACAAAACAATCACAAGATACGGAACCCAACTCAACATGAACAACCCTGACAGGGACAGAATAACAAACAAGGCTTTGTAGTTAATCCCACTGTTGACAGAGTAGCTTTTCCGTATCGCTATCCCCAAGAGAACCAGATTAATACCGAAAACCCCAACAAGGGGGATGAAAATGAAGGTAAAAAATACAACCATTAAAGGCCCTTTAGCCTCATCATTGTCAATAATTTCGGAACTGCATTCCGCCGTATAGGGGATGAACACTGCTCCAGATTGGTAGTACATGGAGACGACAATGTAAGAGAAAGATAACATCCAGATGAGAGCGATGGACACTCTACATGTCCTCAGTGAGATGTGGTGGAAAGGGGAAATAATAATTTTTAGTCGGTATGCCGATATAGCGAGCACGGTCAGTGTGTTTACACCACAGGGAACACTGGTGAAAACGCCCTGAATGAAACAGTAAACCGGTCCAAGTACCCACCTGCGGACAGATAGTGTAATGAAGGAGGGAAGGGTCTGGCAGATGACAAACATCATGTCAGCCAATGCGAGGTTTCTAACAAACTCCAGTGATATTTCATCAAGCTGTACAGCATTGTATCGGATAGAGGAATGGATGACGAGGCCGTTACCAGTGATCCCAAAGAAGGAAGCGATAAAGTTGTAAAAACCCAGGGGTATAGATAATTCTATTGGCACATCTATCTCTGATTCGTTCATCACGTTGTACTCTGAACATTATAAAGATAAGTGTATTGGAAACTTACAGTATTTGAATACTTTTTAATGACAAGTAAAATAAAGCTCTAGCTGGGAGGCTCTTGGAGGGGGCTTGGAGGCTCTTGAACTTTATTATGGTTCGCTATAGAGATTGTGTCGAGGCTCCAAACAAATGTAACAAAAATTAGAACAATTGGGAGGGGTCGATGTAGTTATCGACTCTACTAAAACACAACATTGAGAGGTCATCTTTTCACCAAACTTGTAATTAGACACCAATTGTTACACACAATTGGTTAAGACATTATTCCAACCTTCGTTTTCGTGCACATCACTCACTTTAATCATGCCGGTGGAACAAAAAGAAACTTACGTATGGTTCTGGGGAGTGCCCTATAGGCGTATAGAGTAAAGTTTAGGTAGTGTACTATTTCAACTTGAAGGAGTATGGAGTGGAGAGATAGGGGAGTAGGGAAAATGTTGCTAGTTATAATCATGGAAACGCGAATTTAACAGCACCCCAGGCCCCGAAAGTTCATGTATCAAAACTTTCGCACGTTTTTTAATTTTTGCGGCCCCGGCTATCCACCAAACAAAATACAATAGACGTTAAGTTTGTTTAGGTAAACGGTGAATAATCATGTGATTAGTTTATTACTTTCTATAAAATGGAACGGCAACATGGGAACATAGAGATGAACTGAGACCATGAAGAGACCATGCACATGTATGGCAAGTTTTGATTGCCTAGCTCGACCCTATTTTCGCGTCGAGTTAGAACATATAATTATATAACTAAGTTTTGAAAGGTCGGGAGTGAAACCTCCAAGGATAGGGTCAAGGCGTGTAGGGGCAGGGCTGAGGTGCATGGGGCTCATACCCCCTGGCATATTTTTATTTGTGATTTTATAGTTTTTTTGTCAAAAAAAACAGTTTTTGGGTCAGGGGCCATTTGGTCCATACATTGTATGTCAGCGGGTTACTTGTTGGTAGGTAGGGGGATCATATTCCTCTTTTTAGTTGTACTATCGTGATTATGTTCATATCTTTCGCTTCGGACTATCAGTGCAGCCTCAAACGTTCGGTTATTCATCCAACAAACAGTTTAAACACTCGACGACGGCATGACAGCATTGTTAGCACGGACCCGACTCCTTGTAGGAAGGTTTTCTTCTCGATTACCGGTACGATGAGCAATTTGCATATTTCTCCTCACAGCTTTGAACATGCCACAGATCAAGCTCCGTACGTATCTTCCAAAGCTTCGGTTGGTAAGCGTGTAAAGGAAGGGGTTTCCGAATGTGTTGAGACTCATAGCATTTATGGCAAACAATGCAAAAGTTGGGGAATCAAAGGAAGGTTTCATTACACGAAACAAAACAATCACAAGATACGGAACCCAACTCAACATGAACAACCCTGACAGGGACAGAATAACAAACAAGGCTTTGTAGTTAATCCCACTGTTGACAGAGTAGCTTTTCCGTATCGCTATCCCCAAGAGAACAAGATTAATACCGAAAACCCCAACAAGGGGGATGAACATGAAGGTAAAAAACAAAAAAATTAAAAGCCCCTTAGCCTCATCATTGTCAATAATTTCGGAACTGCATTCCGCCGTATAGGGGATGAACACTGCTCCAGATTGGTAGTACATGGAGACGACGATGTAAGAGAAAGATAACATCCAGATCAGAGCGATGGAAACTCTACATGTCCTCAGTGAGATGTGGTGGAAAGGGAAAATAATCATTTTCAGTCGGTATGCCGATATAGCGAGCACGGTCAGTGTGTTTACACCAGTGGGAACACTGTTGAAAACGCCCTGAATGAAACAGTAAACCGGTCCAAGTACCCACCTGCGGACAGATAGTGTAATGAAGGAGGGAAGGGTCTGGCAGATGACAAACATCATGTCAGCCAATGCGAGGTTTCTAACAAACTCCAGTGATATTTCATCAAGCTGTACAGCATCGTATCGGATAGAGGAATAGATGACGAGGCCGTTACCAGTGATCCCAAAGAAGGAAGCGATAAAGTTGTAAATACCCAGGGGTATAGATAGTGTTGTTGGCACATCTATCTCTGATTCGTTCATCACGTTGTACTCTGTACATTATAAAGATAAGTATATTGGGGGGGGCTGCCTCAAAAATATATATACAGTCGGACCCCGATAAATCGGGGTCCGACTGTACTAGGTTTGACTACTTTTTAATGACAAGTAAATTAAAGCTGGGTTCCAGAAAAAAATGACGAATGATGTGCGATCTTGGATATATGGTCTCTTCTGGACGGGGTCTGCTCTCGGAGGCTCTTGGATGCTCTTGAACTTTATTAAGGTTCACTATAGATAGAGGTTGAGTCAAGGCTCCAAACAAATGTAACAAAAACTAGAAAATAGTCAGAAATATAAAAGCATTTCAGAGAGAGACGGAAATATATATTAAATCATAATTATGAAATTATATTATAATATAATGGGGATATAATGGCTGAATTATGGCAGCAAATTGTCTCAATATGGGTTTTAATTGATCTAGACTCTGACTACACAACCGATTTTTTAGCGATGGGGTAGATTTAAACGATTAAGTCAGGAATATTAACATAAAAGTATAAGTATTTAAACGTATAGGGCGAGATAGAGATCAGTGACAAAGAGAGAGGAAGTGAGAGAGAGGGTGAGAGAGACGGAAATATTTTCAGGTTAAGGCAGATGAGAGGAAGCCCGACCCTTGTCCCTTTATAGGGACCTTCTCTTACATGAGGCAGTGCCCTCGTGTCAGTTTGCATTGTGGGTGGTTCCGCCGCTAGTGGGCTGCGCCGGGTCGTGATTGTGGAGCAGTACCCTCGTATCAGTTTGCGGCTGAACCCCTTAAAATGCAAACTGATACGAGGGTATACTGCTCCGTACTCGTGATTCGGTGTAGCTCATTAGCAGCAGTACCTTCGTATTTGCATTGTAAGTGGTTCCGTCGCTAATGAGCTACACCGAATCGTGAGTATGGAGCAGTCCCCTCACATTGTAAGCAGAGAGAGGGGAACCCCTTAAAATGCAAACTGATACGAGGGTATACTGCTCCGTACTCGTGATTCGGTGTGGCTGGGGGGATCCCATGGTATACTTTGGTATACTTTGGCACTTTCCACAACTTTTTCAGAGATTTTCCATATACCAAAGTATACCAAAGTATACCAATGTATACCAAGGTGTACCAAAGTATACCTTAAAAATCTTGAAAATGGTAAAATTTATGCGATAATTGACTAAATTTGTAAAACTACATCCTTATTTCGTTATAAATTGGTAATACATAGGGTATACCGGGGTAATTTGGACCACTTTTGGCATTCAACTGGTATTTCAAGAGCCATTTATTTACTTAATCAATTAGTTAGCTACTCAATTTGTGCAACTGAACCTTTGCCTAGAGCCTCAGAACAAATTTACACCGAAATCATAACTTTTAGATAGCTAATTAACCTTGTTAATGAAGGTAAAGTACACCCCAAACTACTATGTCCCTCAGTCGGGTTTTTTGAAATTTCCCACGGTCATAACTCCACTTCCTCATGAGATAGAGACTTGAAATTTGTTTTGTACGAATAACTCGATATGATCTCCCTACAAAACAAATTTCAAGTCTCTATCTTATCAGGGGGTGGAGCTATGGCCGTCTAAAATCCGGTCGCGCGCAGCAAGGGACATAGTAGTTTGGGGGGACCTTTAAGTCGGAATATTTTTGATCGCGAGACACGGGGCAATTTGGACTAGTGGCTTCTACACCAATCACAATGCGCGCATTCCATCACGTGACCGCGACACACCACATTGCCCCAGCTATACATCTGTGATCTAAATCAGACAGAGGTTGGGGCTATTTGGACAAACTTAGATTGTAGCCACAGTTTTTGAGATATCGATTTCAAACTTTTCAGTCATTTAGTAATTTAGTATCCCGTGCTATTCCTTTTTTCAAAATTAGTTAATTAAGTAGTAATTAGCCTAATTAACCAAAAAATTAAGTGTTCATCAGATCTATATCTATAGGGTGCATTTTCGAAAGCTCAGGATTAGTCTAGTCGATTAGAAAAAGATTTAATCAAATCCCAAATAGGGTTTTTGAGAAAATCGACATCAAAGATCAAAAAGCCACAAATAAAGCTACGGTTTTCAAAGGAATGGTGTTTGTGTTTTCAAGTGCTTACAAGTCCAGAAATTACTATTATGGGGATCCAGTCTAATAAATCATGTTAGTGGCCGATTCCCACTCAATGCAATTCCAGCCGGGGTTACTATAGCAACGGAGTTTGTTACCATAGCAACCGGCGAATTTGCATTAATGTACTATTTTCATGCTCCAAATTCACCCATTACATCCGTATTATTAGACTATCGATTATTTAAACATGATTGTGAGTCAGAATGAGACATCAGACTGCCTTCAGTTACCAGTCAGTCAGTGGCTTTGGTTATCAAATGTATGCCTATTGCTCTAAGTTAGCCTGTAATTTAGATAAATTTTATCCCTTTATTCAGTTTTATCAGCTGCATAAGGATGATTATCATCATAAAACACTACTTTTGGTCCAGTCCTAGATATTCTGGAGCACCCTATGAAGTTGGTTTGTCGAATGCCACACCATGGATTGACTTGTTACCTTGGCAACCAGAGAATTGGTTGTAAAATGCGCCTTTTTTCTATTTTTTGGTCTATTAACTAAGTTTTAGCCATCTATATTGATTGAATAGGATAATTATGAAAGCAGGTTGTCTATGGTTACCATAGAAACGAGTATAATGGCGCCATGAGGCCAATTTGTCTTAACCAATTTGCCCTGGTAATTGGTAGTACATGGAGACGACGATGTAAGAGAAAGATAACATCCAGATCAGAGCGATGGAAACTCTACATGTCCTCAGTGAGATGTGGTGGAAAGGGAAAATAATCATTTTCAGTCGGTATGCCGATATAGCGAGCACGGTCAGTGTGTTTACACCAGTGGGAACACTGTTGAAAACGCCCTGAATGAAACAGTAAACCGGTCCAAGTACCCACCTGCGGACAGATAGTGTAATGAAGGAGGGAAGGGTCTGGCAGATGACAAACATCATGTCAGCCAATGCGAGGTTTCTAACAAACTCCAGTGATATTTCATCAAGCTGTACAGCATCGTATCGGATAGAGGAATAGATGACGAGGCCGTTACCAGTGATCCCAAAGAAGGAAGCGATAAAGTTGTAAATACCCAGGGGGTATAGATAGTTTTGTTGGCACATCTATCTCTGATTCGTTCATCACGTTGTACTCTGTACATTATAAAGATAAGTATATTGGGGGGGGGGGGCTGCCTCAAAAATATATATACAGTCGGACCCCAATTTACCGGGGTGCTCGGGGGAAAGGGTTTTGCCCGGTAAATCGGGGTGCCCGGTATATCAGGGTGAAATGCCGTAAATTTCCTATATCGGGGGAAGTTTACCCTCCCGGTAAATCGGGGTTCCGGTAAATCGCGGCCCGGTAAATCGGGGTCCGACTGTACTAGGTTTGACTACTTTTTAATGACAAGTAAATTAAAGCTGGGTTCCAGAAAAAAATGACGAATGATGTGCGATCTTGGATATATGGTCTCTTCTGGACGGGGTCTGCTCTCGGAGGCTCTTGGATGCTCTTGAACTTTATTAAGGTTCACTATAGATAGAGGTTGAGTCAAAGCTCCAAACAAATGTAACAAAAACTAGAAAATAGTCAGAAATATAAAAGCATTTCAGAGAGAGACGGAAATATACATTAAATCATAATTATGAAATTATATTATAATATAATGTGATATAATGGCTGAATTATGGCAGCAAATTGTCTCAATATGGGTTTTAATTGATCTAGACTCTGACTACACAACCGATTTTTTAGCGATGGGGTAGATTTAAACGATTAAGTCAGGAATATTAACATAAAAGTATAAGTATTTAAACGTATAGGGCGAGATAGAGATCAGTGACAAAGAGAGAGGAAGTGAGAGAGAGGGTGAGAGAGACGGAAATATTTTCAGGTTAAGGCAGATGAGAGGAAGCCCGACCCTTGTCCCTTTATAGGGACCTTCTCTTACATGAGGCAGTGCCCTCGTGTCAGTTTGCATTGTGGGTGGTTCCGCCGCTAGTGGGCTGCGCCGGGTCGTGATTGTGGAGCAGTACCCTCGTATCAGTTTGCGGCTGAACCCCTTAAAATGCAAACTGATACGAGGGTATACTGCTCCGTACTCGTGATTCGGTGTAGCTCATTAGCAGCAGTACCTTCGTATTTGCATTGTAAGTGGTTCCGTCGCTAATGAGCTACACCGAATCGTGAGTATGGAGCAGTACCCTCACATTGTAAGCAGAGAGAGGGGAACCCCTTAAAATGCAAACTGGTACTTTTAGTTAACTACACAATCTGCTGATTTCTAAACCCTGAATGATCTTTTTAGCACGTGCGTGCTAAAAACATCATCCCGGGTGATTGCCTTCGGCAATCACCCGGGCAGGGAAAAAATCTTGAAAATGGTAAAATTTATGCGATAATTGACTAAATTTGTAAAACTACATCCTTATTTCGTTATAAATTGGTAATACATACATATAAAGCTTATTAAACCGATTTTTACATATATGTTACATCATCCGGCTAGTGCTCAAGGCTGGTTGGTAAAGTCTCCAAAAAATTGCCTTCACCGGGAATCGAACCCTGGCCACTGAGTGACCAGTGGTCAGTGGTCACTCAGTGGCCAGGGTTCGATTCCCGGTGAAGGCAATTTTTTGGAGACTTTACCAAATACTATTTGAACATTTTCTTGACTTTTTAAAAAGTTTTATATCATACTCAAATGGGTCCCAATTTGTCAAACCCCAGTTTTCTGATTCATCATTACATATATATAGGCAAAATATTTTTCCTCAATTCTATGAATTTAGCCTATTTAGCACCAATTTTATGAGTTAAGAAAGTTTATACAAAATGATTTAAAGTCTTAACTATTGTAAATTAACACTTTAAAGTACGTAAAGCTATTAAAAAGATATGGTATACTTTGGTATACTTTGGTACTTGCCACATAATTTTTTGGGATTTTCCATATACCAAAGTATACCAAAGTATACCAAAGTATACCATGGGATCAACCCGTGTGGCTCTTTGGCGGCGGGGCCCTTGCAGTGCGAACTGGTGCGAGGGTGCTGTCTCATGTGGGAGAAGGTTCCTAGAGGGTCCCTTAACATGAATGATTTAAAAGATCCGACTTCTCCCTCAGGATGGTGTGAATTGGTTGTGGTTCCTCAGCCAGTTTGGGCTCCACGGTATACTCTGTGATGACATGGGACTGGGGAAGACCCTTCAGACTCTGTGTATCATTGGAACGGCACACGAGAAACAGCGAGCATCTCTCAAGGTATGAATTGCTGTTGGAAAAGGGGGGATACACACTTTGAGCAATCTCAATTTTAGCTAATCACCGGGGCGGGGTGTGGGGGTATCCAAACATAACTTCCCCTATCCATGTAATGGTTATACATATCGATCACATCTAGAAATGCTAATTCATGCTCCTAATAATCTTTCTTATTTTTAGGGTGAAAAGGCTCTCCCATCTCTGGTTGTGTGTCCCCCAACCCTCATTGGACATTGGTTTTACGAAACGGAAAAGTTTGTAGACCCTCTGGATCTATCACCCCTAATATATCATGGTTAGTACATATTGGAGCACAACCAATCAGAACTCGTTATTTAGGTCATGTGACTGGTTATCAGCCAATCAGGGACCAGTATTTCTTGATTCGATCGGTTCCTGTTAGTATATTGGAGCACTTGTACAGGGTGGGCCAGAAACATGGAGCCACTTTGAGATAACTAACGTGTCAATACAGTTCGCTCTCCAATGTACAGAGTAATTTTCACGGACTATTGACTAGAAAAGGTGTCCCCTGAGGATTGAGATCGACAGAGAGTCACCCTTTCCAATTATCAGCCTGTCAACTGACAGGGTAACACGTTGAAATGTGGATCCGTACAATGGAGAGAGGATTGTATTTTTCCAATTCTTATCTCCAAGTGGCTCCATGTTTCTGGCCCACCCTGTATTACAAGTCTTGGTACTCAAAGTTCAAATTCCCCAGCTTTCGTACAGCAAAAAATCGATAGCAGACATTCCCCACATTCAACATCCCTTACATTTTGCAGGTGGGACAGCAGAGAGGGTTGGTTTACAAAAAGTGGTAAAATCAGGGCGACACAACTTGATTATCTGCTCCTATGACGTCCTCAGAAATGATGCTGAGTTCTTTGCCGGGATTCGGTGGAACTACTGCGTGCTGGATGAGGGACATGTGATAAAGAATACGAAGACAAAGGTGGCCCAAGCTATCAGAGGTGTTCAGGCTCTACACAGGTAGTATAGGAAGGGGGCTGAAACGGGGGGGGGGGGGGGGGGGTGACTGAGAGGTTGAAGTTTTCTACCCAACTTTTCTAAATCGGTGACTTTAGAAACTGATTAGATCTTATAATTTTGTAACTCTTCAATAATCCCACAGGTTGATCCTATCGGGTACACCAATACAGAACAATGTCTTGGAACTCTGGGGACTATTTGATTGGCTCATGCCTGGCTTCCTGGGCACAGAGCGGCAGTTTAACGAGCTCTACAGCAGACCCATTAACCTGTCACGTGATAGCAAGAGCAATACACGTGACCAGGAAAATGGGGCCCTTGCACTGGAGGCACTACACAGACAGGTAAGAGCAATACACGTGATCAGGAGAATGGGGCCCTTGCACTGGAGGCACTACACAGACAGGTACACTTGCACTGGAGGCACTACACAGACAGGTACACTTGCACTGGAGGCACTACACAGACAGGTATAACAGCTGGTGGTGGTAATTAGTGGGTAGTTACCCATTAATTGGGAACGGGAGCTTCATTGCACCCACCCCTTACTGGCTGGTGCGTCCTCTTATAAGAAGAAGAAGAATTACCCTCTAAAGTCGGATTTTTTGAAGTTGTCACCCCCCTTTTCGTGTGCAGAATGTTTTTGCACGCCACATCACATGTTAACGTGTGGTGTGCGCGTCAAAACATGCGCTGTCGTTTGGGGGTGACAAGTTCAAAAAATCCGACTTTAATTACCCACTGGATTTACGTGTTCTGGGTGCTCTTACTTTCCAACTTATAAAAAGTACCCAGTCTCAACTCCGTTATCCGTGATACCTGTACCTCACTTAGCCCCCCTTCACACAGTGTCCCAGATGTTTCTGTAGTCCCGCTCTCTATTACAGCTCTATAGTTGTCATGGACACGCCCCTAGCGACTTATTCCCTGTAAACACACGTGTCCATGTTACCCAGGTGTTTTACAGGCGTGCACCCCCACAGTCTGTGTATAATTGCTATCCTATTAGATGATCCCATCCCTGCACGCCCCTATAATTGACCTTCCATTACATTCCCTTCGAAGGCCTTCACACACAACATGCAGCCCAATGAGACCATTATATGCATGATATGTTACATGATATGTTACAGGTGTTACCCTTCCTGTTGAGACGAATGAAGGAGGATGTTTTGAAGGACCTCCCTCCTAAGATTATACAGGACTACTATTGTACAATGACTTCCCTACAACAGGTAAGTCACCCCTCTCAACCGCACGGGTTATACCTTAGTCCCGCTTTTATTTCAACCGCGAGGGCCGAGGATTGAATGTACTAGTGTTATAGTTTACCCCCTGTATTTTAGACTTTAGCACTCGTTCCATAGGCTGCCATATAATTTAGTAAAAGTCAGTCGACCGGGTGTAATTCGTTTGTAATGTATATATTTTTCAAATCCAATCCACAATCTTGCTGAAGTATTAGACAACAAGGCACGTGCAGATGTGGTGTATTTCGATTTCTCACGTGCCTTTGATTCGTGTAACCACGACCTAATACTCAGCAAATTGAAGCATGTTTTTGGAGTTGAGGGTAATCTCCTGAGGATTACTCGTTCGTTACGTTGCATTTCGTTTCACTTTCGCTTGTCTCATACACTAAAAAGGGCTGTTTTCCTCAATAAAATGCAACTCAAATCTGCCTCTAGTTCTCATTTCCATCACACATGACCTCCCAGTTACCACTGAAATGTCTCTCGGGCTTGGCCTGGTCTCATTACTAAATTACAGCAACATTTTTGTCCAATATGAGCTCTTCCCCTCACTAAAATACAACTTAAATCCGCCTCAAATACCAATATTCGAGAACATATGATCTCTCAGTCACCAGTGAGCAGTCTCCCCGGCAACGCACAGTCCAATAGTTAGTTTAGGGCAGCAATTTTGGCCAAAATCGACCAAAACTTTGAAATTTCGCATTTAATTAAATTTGGGAAACTTTGTACTTTGCCATTGCGTGTTTGATAAAGGAGCACTAACAAGTCACAGAGCAGAATTCTATTCATTACTCGTTCGTTACGTTGCATTTCGTTTCACTTTCGCTTGTCTCATACACTAAAAAGGGCTGTTTTCCTCAATAAAATGCAACTCAAATCTGCCTCTAGTTCTCATTTCCATCACACATGACCTCCCAGTTACCACTGAAATGTCTCTCGGGCTTGGCCTGGTCTCATTACTAAATTACAGCAACATTTTTGTCCAATATTACCCCCCGTTTTGATAAATGTTATTATCTATCTCATCCGAATCGTCTTCTAGAATATTTTACACTCTAGTGGTGCTACAATCTGCCCAACCCATTGTTTGTGTTTGATCGTTTTCGTTCTTTGTCACCATTGGAAATGTTTACACCTCTCATCTCATCACCAACAACATGACGGTACCAATCATTCATCAAGGTCGTAAGTTCACCTGTCCGTATTGTTTGTTCATTTATTGTGTACAGTTGATATTGTGAATGTAATTGACTATTCAATAATTAAGAGTAAGACAAGACATAGCTTGAGAGTGTGCCCCAGACAGACCAACAAATACGATAAATATCAAACCAGACCAAGACCCTCTCAAAGGCAAAACGTTACCTATTATCAAGACCAAGACCCTCTCAAAGGCAAAACGTTACCTACCCGACCAAGACCCTCTCAAAGGCAAAATGTTACCTATTTTCAAGACCAAGACCCTCTCAAAGGCAAAATGTTACCTACCCGACCAAGACCCCCTCAAAGGCAAAACGTTACCTAACGGACCAAGATCCTCTCGAATGTTCCAGTTAAAATTTTTGGTTTTTGGGGGTTCAAGATGGACAAACTGGGTGAGGAAGGGCTATAGATTAAAGTTTAAGTAGTATACTTGTTATACTTAAACTTTAAGGAGTATGGAGTAGGGAAGAAGGGAAAATGTTGCTAGTTATGTATAATCATGGAAACGCGAATTTAACAGCACCCCAGGCCCCGAAAGTTCATAGGTAAACGATGAATAATCATGTGATTAGTTTATTACTTTCTTTAAAATGGAACGGCAAGATGAGAACATAGGAATGAACTGTTCCTTTGTGTGTGTTATTTAAAAAATCCGACTTCAATCCCCTCTCCTCCAGGATGGTGTGAATTGGTTGTGGTTCCTCAGCCAGTTTGGGCTCCACGGTATACTCTGTGATGACATGGGATTGGGGAAGACCCTTCAGACTCTGTGTATCATTGGAACGGCACACGAGAAACAGCGAGCATCTCTCAAGGTATGTTGCTGTTGGGAAAGGGGGGATACACACTTTGAGCAATCTCAATTCTAGCTAATCACCGGGGCGGGGTGTGGTGGTATCCAAAGATAACTTCCTTTATAATCCATGTAATGGTTATACATATCGATCGCATCTAGAAATGCTAAGTCATGCTCCTAATAATCTTTCATATTTTTAGGGTGAAAAGGCTCTCCCATCTCTGGTTGTGTGTCCCCCAACCCTCATTGGACATTGGTTTTACGAAACGGAAAAGTTTGTAGACCCTCTGGATCTATCACCCCTAATATATCATGGTTAGTACATATTGGAGCACAACCAATCAGAACTCGTTATTTAGGTCATGTGACTGGTTATCAGCCAATCAGGGACCAGTATTTCTTGGTTCGATCGGTTCCTGTTAGTATTGGAGCACTTGTATTACAAAATATCTTGGTACTCAAAGTTCAAATTCCCCAGCTTTCGTACAGCAAAAAATCGATAGCAGACATTCCCCACATTCAACATCCCTTACATTTTGCAGGTGGGACAGCAGAGAGGGTTGGTCTACAAAAAGTGGTAAAATCAGGGCGACACAACCTGATTATCTGCTCCTATGACGTCCTCAGAAATGACACTGAGTTCTTTGCCGGGCTTCGGTGGAACTACTGCGTGCTAGATGAGGGACATGTGATAAAGAATACGAAGACAAAGGTGGCCCAAGCTATCAGAGGTGTTCAGGCGTTACACAGGTATCATAGGGAGGGGGCTGAAAGAGGGGGGGACTGAGAGGTTGAAGTTTTCTACCCAAATTTTCCAAATCGGTGACTTAAAAAAACTGGCTAGTTTTGTAACATTCCCTACAGATTGATCCTATCGGGTACACCAATACAGAACAATGTCCTGGAGCTCTGGGGACTATTTGATTGGCTCATGCCTGGCTTCCTGGGCACAGAGCGGCAGTTTAATGAGCTATACAGCAGACCCATTAACCTGTCACGTGATAGCAAGAGCAATACACGTGATCAGGAGAATGGGGCCCTTGCACTGGAGGCACTACACAGACAGGTACACTTGCACTGGAGGCACTACACAGACAGGTACAGCTGGTGGTGGTAATTAGTGGGTATAGTACCCACTTATTAGGAACGGGAGCTTCATAGTTCATTGCACCAACCTCTTACTGGCCATGGTGCTCCACACTAGCCAGTGTCCTCGTAGAAGAAGAAGAATTACCCACTGGATTTACGTGTTCTTACTTGCCAACTTATAAAAAGTACCTACCTCAACTCTGTTATCCATGATACCTGTACCTCACTTAGCCCCACACACAGTGTCCCAGATGTTTGTGTAGTCCCGCTCTCTATTACAGCTCTATAGTTGTCATGGACACGCCCCTAGCGACTTATTCCCTGTAAACACGTGCCCATGTTACCCAGGTGTTTTACAGGCGTGCACCCCCACACTCCACAGTCTGTGTATAATTGCTATCCTATTAGATGATCCCTCCCCTACACGCCCCTATAATTGACCTTCCAGTATATTCCCTTCACACACAACATGCAGCCCAAAAAAGACCATATATGCATGATATGTTACATGATATGTTACAGGTGTTACCCTTCCTATTGAGACGAATGAAGGAGGATGTCTTGAAGGACCTCCCTCCTAAGATTATACAGGACTACTATTGTACAATGACCTCCCTACAACAGGCAAGTCCCCCTCTCAACCGCATGGGACATGGGTTATACCTTAGCACTTAGTCCCACCTTTATTTCAACCGCAAGGGCTGATGGCCGAATGTAGTATACTTTACACCCTGTATTTTAGACTTTAGCACTTGTTCCATAGCATCTAGGCTGCCATATAATCTAGTAAAAGTCAGTCGACCGGGTGTAATTCGTTTGTAATGTATATTTTTTTCAAATCCAATCAAATCCCCCCACGGTTCAGCTGCCATATTCCGTCATTAAACCTTATATAGGATAATTAGGACAATAATACTTAGGACCCAGGTGTGGGATGCAGATGGAATACTGTGTACAACAGATTGAGTTGACATTTTGTAGAGTGAGACACAGCTCCAATCAGCCTCTTTAATTATATTTTGCAGCACATACTAGCTCCAGATTGAATTATTATGCCGTGATTAATCTCTATACTTACTCTCTAAGTTGTACCATATTTTTCCAATCTAATCAAACCCGCTGTAGAACTCAGGACCCCCACCCTTGAGTCGCCTGGCATTGTGTCCACGTATATAAAGTATGAACAATTCAACCCTACCCACGTTGTCCTTACACTCGGCACGTAGTTACAGTACTTACACCCGCCACATCCAATCATTCCTGTCGCCTCCGATTGATTTGTAGTAGCTCGATGTGTCACAACTCTTGAGATAGTAAAACAAATTAGTGTCATGTCAGTATTAGTAAAATACTTAACTACGACTCTCGAAATACCATGGCTAATTCTTACTTGTTTAATTGAAATTATATTTATTTTCAATTGACAATCCCTTCTTCAGGAACTGTATGACAAGTATTCGGAGAGTTTCACAGGTGCAGCTGATCTTGAGAAAGAAAAGGAAGTACATGTGTTCCAATCACTTCACTTCCTACGAAAGGTACGTGTGTTTTGTGGCATTGAACTGGCAATTGATAATAACGTTAAACTATATAACATGTACCTTTGAATGTGCCTCCGATTTGGCACCTTTTTGAGGGATAGTCTTTTACTTAACCTCTCATGTTACTGTTCTGTATAATATTTACCATTTGTTCCCCCCTCTCAGCATTCTTTATGCTGCTTATATAATCGAATTAAATACTGGCTGAATTATCTCTCTTTCCCTCTCCCCCTAAATAGCCACACCTGCTGAGAGTCCGCGCTTTCCCCGTTTGGCTGTCACAGCTTCAATATGAAAGTTCATTCGATAATTATCATTATACTCTCTCCGTTATTCCTTGAACCAGTTTGCCATTTCTTTCTCTCGTTGTTTAGAAAATCTATCTGTAATTGCTCTCTTGGTCTCTAGCTCTCCTTGTCTAAGTCTCACTCTACTTATTTCTCTCCTTCTCTATATTTTTAGTCTTTCCTTGTGCATCGCACTCTAGTATTTTCTTCCTATTTTCTCTCCTTTTCTCTCTCCTTCTCTCTCCCCTCTATCTGCTGCTGCAGTTCTCCACCTGGGCACATTTCCGCGCATTGCCCACTTGGCTGTCAGCCCTCTCTCGCAGTAAAATTCTCTCTTTCACTTCTGTTCATTTCGTTGTCATAGTAACTCCCTCTCAGATCTTCTTTACCTCATAATATTTTGTTCATTCTGCGTGTCGTGTTGTCAGCATATAATACTGCATATTATAATGTGCCGTACATTGTGCTCGCTGTATGACACATTGTACTCTATACTGCATGTATACTCTATGTACTGTGGTATATACTACTGTGGTATATACTGTGGTATATAATGACATGTTGCCTACACCAATAGCACAGTGCCTGTAGACTGCAGCAGCTGTGTAATTATTGGCTTGCATGTTTCACCATAACTTCCATGGGTGTCCTATAATTTGTGTGGGTGGGTGTACAATGATCTCTCTCTCACTGAGCTTGCTTTCGGTTTTCGGTGCAGTTATTTGTTTGCTAGGTTCTTTTGTTGGGAGGTTAAATATTGAAATGGAGGCTTCTGTTCTGACTTAAATTATCTTCAAGTCCCGCCCAATTAGTTCATCTTATTGTCTTTTAACAAGTTCATCTAGCACCACTCCGACTACATAGCGTCCCTTCAGTACACCAGAGTAGACAAACAATGCCAGCTATTGTTGTACTAAGTTCCAAACAGGAAATGACCTAAGTAATCTGTCTGTTAAACTAATTGACCAATCAGCGACAAGCTACATACACAATTGATATTAGAGTTAGTGAAAGAATGAATAGGGAAGAGCAGGAAGTAAAGAAATTCACGAACTAACTTCAAATAGTTTTAATCTTTTGTTTTAGATATTTTGTGAGTGGGGATGAGGCGTATGGGATGTTATTGGAGGTTGTAGTTCTCATCCTAGATATGGGTTCTCTCACCCGTTGCTAGGTGTGTTTATATAGAGGCTACAACAAAATGAAGAGCTTGAGCACCGTACCATTGTTCCTATGGTAACGAAAGAGGGGTCTACAGGATAATGAGGTGATGATAATCACCTCGGTGCTCAAGCTCCCATGATCTGAATGAGGGTTTTTCTGTTATACACTACCATTGATATGGCTTCATTTAGAGTTCCTGTCAGTGGTTCAAACGGTGCCATGTGACATTCAATGTGACCCGTTTTCAACCAATAGGGGTGGAGATGTGAAGTGTGAATGTAATGTGGAATGGGGGGGGGGGGTGCGGAGGTTAGGGAATTGATGAGATCTCTTGGGTCATCTAAAACTTCGAACAAATCTGAGAATAAAAAGTAAAGAAACAAATTGGGAACAAATTGGAATAAAATCACGTCCTTTGCTTTGGTAAATCCGAAATTGAATAATTTCTGATGGAACCCTGCTAGAGATAGAAGAATTGACTCTCTCCCTCTCACAATCTCACACATTCTCTCTCTCCCTAGTCCCTGATGATGAAAAACAAGTCCAGCAGGAACATTTCTACGGGTCCATTCTCAAGTGGATTCCAAGCTAATTCAGCTAAACCTTGTCACAGGGTACCTGTGAGTACCAGTGACCAGGTTTAGCTGAATTAGCTTGGAATCCACTCGAGAATGGACCCGTAGAAATGTTCCTGCTGGACTTGTTTTTCATCATCAGGGAGAGAGAGAATGTGTGAGATTATGAGAGGGAGAGAGTCAATTCTTCTATCTCAATTTCGGATTTACCAAAGCAAAGGACGTGATTTTATTCCAATTCGTTTCTTTACTTTTTATTCTCGCATTTGTTCGAAGTTCTAGATGACCCAAGAGATCTCATCAATTCCCAAACCTCCGCACCCCCCCCCCCCCCATTCCACATTACATTCACACTTCACATCTCCACCCCTATTGGTTGAAAACGTGTCACATTGAATGTCACATGACACCGTTTGAACCACTGACAGGAACTCTAAATGAAGCCATATCAATGGTAGTGTACAACAGAAAGACCCTCGTTCAGATCATGGGAGCTTGAGCACCGCGGTGATTATCATCACCTCATTATCCTGTAGACCCCTCTTTCGTTACCATGGGAACAATGGTACGGTGCTCAAGCTCTTCATTTTGTTGTAGCCTCTATAACCAACCCTTTGTTAACCTCCTACACCGGCCCAGTTGCTAACCACCTACACCCCGTTGCTAACGACTCTCATCCCGTTGCTAACGACTCCCACCCCGTTGCTAGGTGTGTAACCATCCCTTGCTGGTGTTACCAAAAGACCATGAATTACAATCTAAACTCACCTCTACTGAAAGTGTATCCTACAGCGGGAAACTCCTTGCCCTACAACAGCTTCTACAGGACTGTGGCATTGGTGAGTCATACCATACTAGCAGTATTGTGTTGTGTGTAGGTAGGGGTGTCAGGAGAAGACACAAAAAAAGGGGGGTGTTGTGTAACAGCAATTGACACCCTGGATTTTAATCCAGGCTATCTAAACTGCTGCTGCTGCTGTACCAAAATGTTATGTATTTTGGTACAGCAGCAGCTCTCTGCTGACCTTTCCCCCATACAAACTATACGTCATGTTGAATGACCTCTCATCTCCCCTGCAGGATCGACAGTTGTGTCCCCTCATCGGGCCCTAGTTTTCTGTCAACTCAAGTCAATGCTCGATATTATTGAGAACTACCTCCTCAAACTACACCTCCCCAATGTCTCCTATCTTCGTATCGACGGTGAGTTGTTTTTTTCTTCTTTTTTCAGTCTATCATAGTTGGTTGTATTTTCTTCAGTCTATAGTTGGTTCTTTTTTGTTTCAAAAGGTGATGAAAGACATCTTTTTTACCGTTTTTTATCTGTCACCAGATCATAAGTTTCACTTTTCGTCAGGGCTATTTTTACTACCCACTCTCCTTCTATGCAGTGAAGTCTGCCCCCTGAAATCAGTTTTAAAATTGCTCTAAGTCCAGTTCGGTGATGTCTTATATGTTTAACATTCCTCTCGTTCTATCTATAGGTCTCTCTGTGTCCCTCTTTGTGTGGGGGGGGGGGGGTAGGTGTTGTCTCCTCCTTGTCTCAACTCGAAGGAAGCACTTGACATGTGTATTGCTTGGTGATGAAATTACCCCTCATCGCAAGCTCCCTACACAGCGTAATAGGGGTATACAGCTCCCTTTCTTTCTCTCTCTCTCTCTCTCTCTCTCTCTCTCTCTCTCTCTCTCTCTCTCTCTCTCTCTCTCTCTCTCTCTCTATCTCACCTCTCTCTCTCTCATTCTCTCTAACTAAATAGTTATAACTCCCCCTAAACAGGTAACACCCCGGCCCCGGAGAGAGTTCCCATTGTACACAAGTTCAACTCTGACCCCTCCTACGATATACTCCTTCTCACTACATCTGTTGGGGGACTAGGACTCAACCTTACAGGTACGATATACTCCTTCTTACCACTTCTGTTGGGGGACTGGGACTCAACCTTACAGGTAACCATGCAGTTTTAACACCAATGTGACGGCAAGCTTGCTATCAAACGGCAAGTTGAATCGAATTAACTAACATTCGATTCTACCGAACCTTCACAGATAAAATGCGGTGTGAGCTACACAACGCTTGTTACATTGAGTTGTTGAATCTGGAGCGGCTGATTTGTAGACGTGGCGCCCTCATCTCACTATAAATGAAATGCACATGAGAGCGGGATTATTCTGCTGCAGTAGCAGATTCCCTCCCTCTTTAATTGCATAGGAGATTATGTTACTGCCACTCCCTTCTAAAACAGCAAGGAATCTAACTTTGGCTCGTTAACAAATGATCTGAGAAAGAGAGAACATCTGGAAGAAGGAAGAGAGTTAAGGAAAGTGGCTCACTTGTTTGCGGGCTATAACATCTTTCTTGATGAACCTCATGGGATTTGTACACACGAGATTTCGCAACCTGGTAGCCGTCCTTGTATAAATAGAAGGTCACAGAGCTCCTCAGCTCAGCTTCTTGCGAGCCTCCTACAGCAACTGGTGTACTACTCCTCACCCCACTACTCTACCTGCGGAACCTCTACGAGGCTCCCAACCTGGCCTCTTCACACACCGAGGGAAATAAGCAGTACTCCAGACAGAGTTGCTTACACTTCTACTATTGTAGAAGTACGCGGGACTTAGTGTACGCCGGACCGGGGACCGCGTGCAGAGCAAACTTGACTTGGAAGATGGCCTAATAAGAAATCCAGCTAAAGGCTCAGTCGCATATTTTGTGTGAGCCCAGACCCATGGTGCATTGTTCTGAGGCCGGCCGCCGGTGTCCCTTTATTGTGTGCCCGACACACGTTTGAATGGTAAAAGTCACGCATTTTTGTTCGGCCAGTCATGAGATTTGTTACGCCTCCTCCTGGAATGTGGTCGGTCCCTTAAAAACCTGGCCTGAGGCAGAATGAATCAGTTCCAAAAACAATCCACTTGATACTGTTGCCATCATGAATATCCCAATATTCAATGTACATGGCACAAAGCCCTCAGGACACAGTAACACTATGTATTTGGAGAATTAATGTGACCTAACCCCGAGGGTAAATAGTATGAGTTGTAGCTGTGGTGATACGTTGCTCGTAGTGTGTGGGGAAGGAGCCAACTCTGGCAGTGTAATGCTCCCAATGCTTGTTATATATGTTCTAACCCTTCCTTTACATTTCGTGGGCGGAGCTCGCGAAAAGAGGGTCGTTAGGCAATGTAATGCAGGACTCAAACATTTCCCTGACTATAATGTTCCCCCGTGTTTATCTGGTGTTATGCCTGCCATAAAGTGGAGGGGATTCCACCCACACTGCACTGTACAGTGTGCACATTCTGATACGGCCTCGTTTTAAATCACAACCCCCCCCCCCCCCCCCATCTCAGATGCTTTTTAAACCCCAAAATAACAACCCCTCTCCTTCATCAGGTGCTGACACGGTGATCTTCATGGAGCACGATTGGAATCCCTCCAAAGATCTCCAGGCCATGGACAGAGCCCACCGGATTGGCCAGAAGAGGGTGGTTAATGTGTACAGACTGATAACCAAGAATACACTAGAGGAGAAAATCATGGGGCTTCAGAAGTTTAAACTGGGCATCGCCAATACAGTCATTTCGTCTGTAAGTGTTGTAAATTGATCTTTCACGACCGATCAATATCAAAGCTGGAGTCACTCGGTGGTTGTTTACTCACATTGTTGCTGTTTCAAATGCATTATACGATGATCCCTCCCTGCAGGAGAATGCATCCCTGAAACAGATGGGTAACTCGGGACTGTTGGATATGTTCAAGGAAGAGAAGCGGAAGGAGGATGTCAAGAAATCAGATGGGATCTCTGGTAAAAAAGGTAGGGTGATTGTTCTCTTGGTAACGGAATTACCTCGTAGCAGTAGGGCACGCTCTATCATGCCAGTAAGGCAGCGGCAATTACGTAATACCAACTTTTTCCCGATACCGCAATATTTCGCTGTTAACGAATTTACCTCTACTTTGCGGGCATGCTAGAGCGTGCCCAACTACTGCGATGCAGCCTGCCGCAATATTTCATCTCTTTCTCTTTCCCGCCATTTTCTGGTCCACAGCCAGGAGGAAGTATGTGTGTCTAGACAGTTACGGAAGTTAGTTACTTCCCTCACGTGGTGGCGATGTGTATCAGACCTGTCTGACGCATACCATGATCACGTGATATTGTTTTCTAACCAATTGAAACCGACCTGACCGTTTCCTGGCCTACTCCCTCTCTCTCCCCTCCTCCCCCCTCTCTGATCTCTCTCTTTCCCCTCCTCCCCCTCTCTACTCCCTCTCTCCAGGTCTATCCTCGGTTTTGTCGAGTCTGGGGGATCTCTCCCCTCCCCTCCTCCCCTCCCTCTCTCTCCAGGTCTATCCTCGGTTTTGTCGAGTCTGGGTGATCTCTGGGAGGACGAGGATTACGAGAGGGAGTACAACATGAAGAGCTTTGTTGAGTCCCTGAAAACAGAGCGAAGTAGCAGTGATCCCTCTCTTAAATCTGAGGGGAGTTCGTCCAATGCAACCTAAACATCTAACTGATACAACTCCTCTAATTATTTACTGTCCATCTCTGGAGACTGCGGTTATTCAAGGACGACTCGTCGTAGCACGAAAGACAAAGAGTTTTATTGGGATGTTCCCACTATTATGGAGCAGTGCTCTAGAGGATACGATTAGTAATATTACTACTAGGTACTGATTTGAGGGTAGTTATAGTAGTAACTAGTAATAGTCTACTTACTTATACTGTTATACTGACATATTTAACATGTTTAATATATAAGGGTTAGTATTATGTTTTATGTACGTGGTATGTGTGCTGAGACCTGAGAGAGCCATTTTACTTTGTACACATAGTTGACAATTATAGGAGCCTTCTATTGTGTACAAAGCGAATAGCTCCCTAAGTGTGTGAACTGTGAGTGAGTGTGTGTATGTGTGTGCATTTGCCAGAGTCCTTCTTTATTTGTGATCTTCACATTCACCAATGGGTGCTATTATTATTTGTATTTTATACAAAACACCCTCGTTTTACCTCACACCGGATGTTAATTGGTTAATTAACACTATTAATTAGTTAATTAACACTATTATTAACCCAACTTGTTTCATTAGCCATGTCTCTCCTTTGTTGAACGCGTTCCGGATAAAGGATTGTGTAACCCCCTTTTCGTGCTGCGGAATCCTTGCCCAATTAGAAGAACCTGCAAGAGAACCACAGGTAAAATGTTAATTAATAATTAATTTGATGATTTTGGGATCTATTTATTATGATTTGTTATTGCTTCTGTCCCCACATTCACTACCACGCCCAAATATGCGAGTTAACCACGTAATCGGCCTTGTAGTTACCGTCTCATTCATACTGTATATTTTGTATACTGCATATTTTATGCAATTGTATGTCTTGAGCTACCAGATATATGCACGATGAGGTCATACAAATGTTTTGTTGCAAAGTGAAATTCGATTCCAACTAGGAAGTTACCTCTCTCTCCCTCTCTCTGGCCTGCCCGGGCATGCCACAACTAGGAAGAATATGGCAGACTGTACAAATAAGTTAGGTCTCAAGTTCTATTGGCTCTCCAGCGCACGTGACCTCAAATCTGGCTTCTCATTGGCTCTCCCTCTTCCCTTGAACAACATCTCACCTAGACATCACGCGGTAGTCACGTGCGCGTCACGTGACTATCACGTGTGGTATATATCGCGCCACCCCCTGCTCTCTCTCTCCCAACGGCAGTCACTTCTCTGAATACGCTGCGTTCTTCGTTTCTTGCACTGCTTAGCAATCATTGAAGTTCTCTCTTGTTTTCACTTGAGTTGTTGACAAGGTACGATCACGATGGATTAATTATTTTGGTCTCGATTTTACCTCTCTTTTTATGATTTTACTGTGTGTAAATGTAATTAGAGTGGGCGGAGTGTAGAGAAAGAGAGAGTAATTATTGCATACAAATTCCAAATATAGGTACAATCTCCCTGTACACTAATTCGTTCTGTATTCGGAGAAGTTAAATTTATTTTAGCCAGAGCACAATGTGTACAATAATTCCGGGTTCATCAATTTTACTAGGTAAGTCTCGTTTTACACCAGCCTCTAACATAGTTTCTTTTCAGCCCACGGCTGTAATAGCTATGGCTATTTTTGATCAAAAGAGATCCTTGAAGCGGGATATGGATACCTCTGTATTCGAATTCGACCATGAGGATTCTGATAGGAGTGTGGAGTCGCGCCCAAAGAGGTACACAATGATCTGAATGGAAATTAAATCGTGTAAATAAAATGAAAATAGTGTTGTCCCAGTTCTATCCATTTTGTGCCTCTTTCACAACAACCACCTGTGTGCTTCAAGTGCAGATCTCTCTCTTTACACACAGAGCATTGAGCGTGTCGCGAGTAAACCCCCCCTCCATCGATCTCAATACAATACACGGAGAGAGAGGGTTTAACCAGAGATACAGATAGAGAAAGCTAGGGGGAAGGAGGGAGAGAGTATGTCCTCGCATTGAAAGAAGCACAGAGCTCGCGACGTGAGGTTGAACAATTGAAAATCGACTAATCTAGCGAGAATTTATTGATGACAGAAAGAAAATAAAGGAGGTCCGTCTGTGTGTATGAACGTCTATCTATCTGTGGTGGCAGAGAGAAATAAAGGAGGTCCCTGGTTCGTCTGTGTATAATGTCCGTCTGTAGTAAGGAAGTCATTACAGAGAGAGGGAGGACATTACAGAGAGAGGCTAGAGAGAGGGAAAGACATTACAGATAGAGGGAGAGCCATTACACAAGCTTGTGGCGAGGAAGAAGTAACGGAACAAGTTGTTATCAGTCTCAACCCACCTCTCTATCTCTCTCTCTCTCATTAAACAATTAAGAAGGAAGGAAATATATCATATAATGCGTGATCTCTCTTTCTCGGCGGAAATATAAAAAAGATAAAATCTTTCCCGAGATAACATTTTGTTTCTGGTGCTTTGTTCTCTCACCACTTGCTTGATTTATCTGCCATTTAAACAGAGTGTTACCGTCTTGTTACCGTCCTGTTCACCCAAATGTAAACTGTAAACCATTGTACCATAGATTATTTGCATGCTGAAAAGGTGATTATTTTGTACACTGATTTGTGCAAGTCTAATTTTACAGATAAAACATAATGATATGCATATTGCTGTAAAAGGTAAATGTATATTTATCTCTCTCTCAGGTCATCGGTTTACCAGCTCCTGCGGCGGACAGTGGCTATGGAAGTGCTCGTTCCCCAGATACCCCTCCACCACCTGTCTCCCCGCGACCACCGTGGAACTCCCCTTACACCTCCTCTCCCCCGGTACTACCCGGCGTATTCTTCCCCGTATTCTTCCCCGGGGATCCCTCTCTCACCAACGTCTTCTGTGGAGTTAATGGACACCTCCTGTCCCCTTTACTCCTGTTGTGGAATTCTCCTGTCCTCTACTGAAACCCTTAATGTCGCTGCACCGGCTGAGGACATCTCTACAACATACACCTCTATCTTCCAGGCCCCTACTAAAGAAGAGGAGGAGCTTTACACGCTGTTCCAGAATTACAGCACCCTCTCTGACGGTCTCTTCTGAGGCAAGCTTTTCTGCTAAAGAGGACTTAGACCGTCATATCATCACTTCACCTGGATTCTTCCTTTGACGTGCCGGATCTACTTCTAGACCCATCGGTATTTGATCAGCTTGAGGATCAAGATCCTAATCCGAAACATTCAGCAGCAGCTGTTTCCCGCATCTCTGCAGGACCCACCAATGATACGTCCAAGTATCAACAAAACAACCCAACCACTTTGTGTCCACCACCGGTTCTGAGTGTGGGCCTCCAGCAGGAGCTGGCGCCCGGGAGCTCTTCCCATCAGAGCCATGTGGAGTGTGGATCACAAAATGCATCCAGAAAACCTGAAATACCGGTTATAGCTGGACACCAAAGGAAGGAAAAACTTCCGGAACAATTATTGTTGTACGAAAGCGATTACCTGTTCGTCAACAACGGTGTCCCTTTCGACACATCTATGGACGACTACCTGAACACGGATGTCAGTCCCAAAACTCCTAGTTCATCAATCAACATTGAGGACCTTTACAAAAACCCGCCTGTCCAACCCTCAAGATATCAGGCTGGCTGAAACCCATCACCTAAAGAAGCCACCTGACAAGCTTACTGGAAAGGCTAAAAAGGAACCACAGGCAAGGCCTTCAAACTGTGGAAGCGCTCACCATGTTTATGGAGATTCCAAGGCAACAGTGCCGCCGGACCACCCCATGGTAATGGAGTCTAAAACTCCGGCCGAGAAGCCTCCGGAAAATCAACAGGCCAGGCCTTCTGCAGCAGCATCCACGGCACCAAGCCCATCAGGCGTAAGCTTCCATGAAGTTGAAAAAGTACAGTTGACACCGTCTTCTACTTCAATGACCAATTTAAAGTTGGTCCAACTGTACAACCTGTATGGGAGACACGTACACAGAAACGTAAGTGTCAGCACCCAGGGTGGGTTGAAGAGAAGAGCTAAATCAGTAGACGAGGTGCTATGCCGAAGTTTTATAGACAACTTTGAAGAAGGCTGTAAGCTCACCCCAGCCTTTAGTCCTAGAAATGATCGAGTTAATAACAAAATTGACACTTTCATTGATACTCCGAGGGAATCTATGCGTTCCCTGGCAAAATGCCAAAGCGTTCTAGTAGGCATAGCCCTCCATAAGTTCCGGAGTGAGCTTGGTTTAGATGCTGAAAATCTTTCTTCAAAGGAGAAAAAGAAGCTGAACAATCGGTTCACCACAGTTCAAAGAACTGATAGGCCCGCCTCAAAGAAGTTCATTAATGAGTTTTGCCTAAAATACGGGGTAAACAGGGAATACTCCGCTTGAAAAGTTAGAAACTGGCTACACAGGCAGCGTGTGTCTTCTTGGATTTCGATGGGTGCATCAGTTACATTTCCCCGAACATTATCAAAGAGGATTACTCAATTGTAACAATACTGAAAGGAGAAAATCAAATGTTCCTCGGAAAGATTAAAGGACTTTGCCGGGGGAAACTATAAATTCTACTTGAAAAAGCCAATTGACAATCACGAGAACTTTAAACGACTACAAAGTCCACAATATATACACGGAATAGTGGTATTGAGTCTTGAGCAGAAATCAGAAGTTTTTTTCTTCTGTTGAAACAATAAACACTTTTTGGGGTTCCAGAATTGTCACTACCTCAGACTACTGGAACCCCTGGGCCTGCATGCATTCAAACGACGATCTGATCGTTGAACCTGGCAGAAAATAGAACAAGTTTTTTGTCGTCTGTTAAGTTGAAACAGTAAACATTTTTTGGGGTCCCAGAAATGTCACTACCTCAGACTACTGGGACCCCTGCATGCCCTCCAAAGACGACGAGATCGTTGAATCGTCGATGTGATTAGCGATATATATTCTAGGAAACGGGTGTATATAAATTTCATAAAGAATGTAATCGTAGTTCTGGAAACCCAACCTACAAGGTGGCCCATAAATTATGATAGCGGGGAACGAGCCGTACCTCCGAAACGGCGATAGTTGTGCAAAAACAAACTACGGGAACATGCTGGAACAATTCCTGGACGGCTTTTTGCAAATTATGACATTTTTATTCAAAAGTTCATTTTTCATTCATGAACTATTCACACGTTCATTAATGAATTAAGAACTCTAATTTACCGAGAGTGAGCCATTTTGTTTGGGTTGAATTTATCTTTCCAATGAGCACCATGAAATTCAAATTGAAGCAGCAGGTCACATGTCAGATGAGAAAATGCACATGCATGAATTTGGCTCTTCCTGCGACTTTTAATCAGCTGTATCACGGCTGCCTTTTGTTTAATCTTTTTGAAATTTTTGGCGAACATTGGATAAACAAGGATCTTTGCTCACAAGAAAAATCAAGATCAGAATTCAAAGTTCATTTTTCAATTTATGGTGTTCATTCCAGTCATTAATGAACCGATATTCTGAAAATCATGAAAAGGTGCGGATTATGTTTGGCACATGTTATCCAATCACAGACAAGTGTTATATCATGTACCAAAGCTAGCTGGCGAGTGATACACGTGATCTTGGTGTCACCTAACACGCTCCCTCAGTATGCTTCAATGACGATCCTTGTTTTCAAGCATCCGAGGTGATTCGATCGTGACCAGGCTCATTACCAGTAGGGGAGGGTCACGCCATGATGTCCTACCTTTGTTACACGAGCCAATCACGATCGAATCACCTCGGATGCTTGAAAACAAGGATCGTCATTGAAGCATACTGAGGGAGCGTGTCAGGTGACACCAAGATCACGTGTATCACTCGCCAGCTAGCTTTGGTACATGATATAACACTTGTCTGTGATTGGATAACATGTGCCAAACATAATCCGCACCTTTTCATGATTTTCAGAATATCGGTTCATTAATGACTGGAATGAACACCATAAATTGAAAAATGAACTTTGAATTCTGATCTTGATTTTTCTTGTGAGCAAAGATCTTTGCTTATCCGATGTTCTCCCAAATTTTCAAAAAGATTAAACAAAAGGCAGCCGTGATACAGCTGATTAAAAATCGCAGGAAGAGCCAAATTCATGCATGTGCATTTTCTCATCTGACATGTGACCTGCTGCTTCAATTTGAATTTCATAGTGCTCATTGGAAAGATAAATTCAACCCAAACAAAATGGCTTACTCTCGGTAAATTAGAGTTCTTAATTCATTAATGAACGTGTGAATAGTTCATGAATGAAAAATGAACTTTTGAATAAAAATTTCATAATTTGCAAAAAGCCGTCCAGGAATTGTTCCAGCATGTTCCCGTAGTTTGTTTTTGCACAACTATCGCCGTTTCGGAGGTACGGCTCGTTCCCCGCTATCATAATTTATGGGCCACCTTGTATATGGATAAGCAAGATAACTTAAGGCAAGAAACTACTTTTAGAGAAACCAAAACAACCTTGGCATAATTTATTATCTTTCTAAGTAGAGACAGGAAAACGAACTCAGAACTGTCTTCAGAAAAATGTGACAGATATCAAATTCCATGATGCTAACAAGTATCACTAGGTAAATATAGTTTTTTCTCCGTACACTTCACTCAGCTACATACATTTTCGTCATAAAATTAGTGCCATAAATTTTCAAGATCACCCGTTTCCTAAGAGCGTTTAAGGCAAAGAGTACATAAGACTTTAGAAGTATGAATAATATTGATTGGGGGTCTCAGTATTTAGCCTATTAATCCTGAGACCCCTTATGGCCGCCTTAAAACCATCGGAGGTTTTCTTTAAAAGAGTCACGTGAGACTGGGAATTATCTATCATGTGAATGTCATGGACTTGTAGAATTATTTGGGTTATATGGGTCCCGGTACATGTCCAGCCTAACTGTCCGGGACCCGGGGAAGCAATAGACTTTTGGGTTATTGGTCGATTAGTGTTTTCTTCTCAAAATCTTATTGTGTTAGTGTTTTCCCTTAAAATCTTATCGTGTTAGTGTTAGTTACTGTTTTTCCCTAAAAATCTTATCGTACCAGTGTGTTTTCCCATAAAATAATTTTAGTTCGAAAAGTAGAATGTCTTTAGCTGTGATTCTTGTATTTTCCCGAATCCACCGTGTTTTACTACCACGAATAAATTTCTTTGTAGGGGCTGGTGTCAAGTAACTCGTAATATATCTGGTGACATGTTGTAAATACGCCTGAATTGACCTCCCTAGTGGTGTCCTACCAAGTAGAAGTAAAAACCAGCCTGAAAAACAATTAACCGGTAGTTTACAAGTTACATGACACCCCGACCCTACTGTTTGTAAATACTGTACTAACTCTATTTCCGTGTCCTCTGTAGCAATGACTAAGCGATCAACTACTCTAACTGTCTTCGATTTTCCGGATTCAGATGATCTGATGAGTCCTACCAAACGGTCAGTAACACTTGAACAAACTAGTTCTTGATTCTTTCTAACACTCCATTCTTTTTCCTCAGGAGCCGAATAGACTCTGGCTACTCCTCGATCCACAGCAGCCCTGGCAGGACTTTTGAGGACTATTATTCACCCACCATGACACTGTCTACTGAGGTGGGTTCCATTTCTCTAATGGACCCCATGAAGAAGCTGCTGTTCCACCCGGACGAGCCACCACCTGACATGACTCGAGAGGATTACCCGGTGCTGCGGATACCACCGGATCCGGAATCTCCTGACCCTTCTACGAGGACATTGTCGAGGGAAGCTCCAATGGATGATCATGACCCACTGAATGAACTCTCTCATTTCTGGGAACTGGGTCCGTGTACTGCGGGGACGATGTCCCAACACGATCTCAGTGAGAACGAGCCTCTAGCAGGAGCCACCAATTTCAACCTCTCCATCAACTGGGAGGATATCCAGCCATGGAATCTTGACAATATCAAGGTCGAACCAACTGACCAACCTCTGGAGACACCAGATTATATCTTTGCATCTGAACCAGCTCATTTTGAGCCAGAGCTCATTCCCGTGGTAGTTCCAGATCCCACCGTAACCGAGGACATGTCCGTGGCAAATCAGCCGCCAATTCGTCCCCCGCCTGTGAAGGAGGAGTTTCGTAGCCAGGGGCAACCACTCGAACCCCCTGGCGTGTTTCAAGGTCAGGGGCCGTCCAATGATACCCCTGGCCAATCTACTAGTATGACCAATTTTATTGAACTTTTGACCGGAAATCATGTTAGCCAGCGGGTCCATGTCCGATCCGCCGTAAAAAGAAAGGTACTGTTACCTCTATCCGGAATCCTGTGTCGAGAGTTCTTGGACTCTTATGGAGGCGATTTATTTTGCCCGGAGAAACCGGACCGGTGAAAAGGTAGCAATTTTCGCTGCCATGGAAAAGAAGTCCATGACATCCATCTTCAAAACGGACTCTCTTATTAGAGGAATCTCAGTTCTCGAGAAAAGGCGAGAAATTCTCAATGATGCCTCTATCTCAAAGAAATCGAGGCACAACAAGGTCTCTAATCTGCAGAGAACAGACCGTGCTAACGGAGCTGGAAAGTTGCTGTACCAGACGTTCCTTACGAAGACTGGTCTCACAGAGAATTCCAGTGTAGATGATATTGAGAAGGTCTGCGGCGTGGCTTTAGTGATTGTGGATGAAGATGGTTTCATCAACTACATCTCTCCGAGGATTTTAGATCCTTTATACCGGATTGAGGTGTTTCTGGAGGAAGATTTGTTGGACAATAAACAGTTATACTGTGTAGCGAATTTTAAGGGGCTGTGTAGGGTGGATAAATAAACATTAAAATAGATAACGACGAAGTGTGTATTAACTGTTTTAGTGTGTAATTTTTTTTCTGACAAAGTGATTATCCCCAATTATTCCTTATCTTTAAAATCACGTCTCATAGAATACCCCTTCTTATAACATATAATCTACAACTCAGTACATCCCCAAATATCCTGTTTAAATCATGATTATTATGTACTATCTTTCTTTAGCATGGTGTTTTTTAGCTCTGCTCAATGAGAAGATGACCAGATAACGAACTACCCTCGTCTACACACCATATAAGGTAATTCACACTGATTTTTCTGTTCATGACATGTTTTAGGAAGGGTTATTGATTTTGGGCAGTGAAAAACTGTATTCGGTGCCATCTGTGCACGCCGGGCCGCTTCTCCTTACAGTATGGGACCGAATGCAGTTCGTTGAAGACTGTTTTTCAGTTGCTTCCGTTACGAAAATTATAGCAATTGCATATATTCGAAAAACTAATGAAATTATTGGCTGGTAGGTGACACTTTTGTTCACGACACTTGCCCTTCCGGGTTTTTATGATATTCCTCATTGATTTTAATCCTGAAGATGCTGTATTTTAGTTACTTACAAAGGTTTTCGATTTGCTCAATGGAGATGACTTCATTTTTGATCTTGGGTCCTACCCTACAGCCCAACATCTGCTTCTGGCTCTACCTCCCATTCAACCGGGCCGGGAAAACAGTTAAGTTTGAGCAACCAAAGTGTCACTTTCCAGCAACGAATCACTGTTTTGGCAATAGGTCTATTTTTGGATCTGTGACCTGAAACCAGCATGTTAAGGCAAGGAAACCCTTCGGACTAGTTCCCAAGAAACCAACAGACGCGTTCAAAAAAAATACGAAATTTAAATTGAACGGCAGCAGTGTTAGTCCATAGTGTGACGTCACGACGTTATAACGTCTTGCTAGTGAACAATTATTATCAGGCTCATCTAGATAAAGATGCTGACCAAGTTTGAGATCGATTCGACAAGATTTGAGGTCGCTATGGCGAAAAACGCACTATCGTCATATCTATTTTCATACAGTCTTAAAACTTCAGACGCGATTTAAGACCCTTGGAAATAGAGTTTCACAAATTCGCGATATAGTTTCTGAAAGTTTAGACGATTATCTTTTATAAGTGTGGTCTCCATTTTTCAATCAGAAGCCGTCTTCAGGGTGTAAATTGAGCTCAAAGAAATTTGGTCGATTTGAAAAATGTCTTAACTTTATGACAGTTTTTAAGGACGTTCTGGTAAGACATAGAACATGAAAATCCTCCAATAACACAATTCAAACGATTATCTTTCGAATGCAACAAACGAGAAGTGTCTATGTCTTGTAGTTTTTCCAGAAAATTGTCTGCAAATTGTGTAAAAAAGCGTCTATATGTATGTATGTATGTATGTATATATATAGACACGGACATTTATTGCTTTTTTCACCATGTCATAACTCTAAAACTAAAAGAGATAGAGACTTGCCCTTTTAAACTCCAGTAGATCTAGTCTACGTGACACTGTATACCAAATTTCAGACCGATTGGTGCAGTGGGGGCCTCGCTATGGGCGTCGCAAAATGCCATTTTTGGCTAAAAAGTGAAAAAACTTATTACTGCTTTCTGGCATGCGCGGCTGGGGGGGTGGTGGTCACCTTTGCGCTTGCCAGCGCAGTGATTAAATTTGGTTGAACTATTCATCTCTGACCATGGTTGGTTGTTGTATTTTGTTTTATATCCACTAATATATAAGGGGAATGGTTGTTATTGTAGTTTACTTACAAAGGGTTTTTCCTAGATTTTCTCCAATGGAAGATGACCTACCCTTTTTTGACCTTGGGTACCTACCCGATACGAGCCCCAACACCTCGGCTACTGTGGCTTCTACCAGCACTCCCACCCTGCCGGTCAAGAAACCTGGTACGAGCAGTGTGACCAGCACTCCCAGTAGTGCTTCCAAGGGCAAGGAACCGGTTTCGAGCAGTGTGCACAAGAAACCCGGCAGTGTGCAGTTGCACAAGAAACCAGTTTCTAGCAGTTCGTCCAAGAAGCCCGTTGCCAGCAGCATGACCAGCACTCCCAGCAGTTCGTCCAAGAAGCCTGTTGCCCGGGAGATAGTTGACTCAAAGGAGGCTGTTCGTCAACAGATATCTATGACCACTACTTCCAGTGCTCCTGCAGTAGTTAGCATCAGCTCTGATGAAGAAGATGATGATGATGATATAGTACCACTGAAATCGGGGAAGGGACGGACCCCACCGAGGATTGAAAGTGATGATGACGATGACTCTGACGGAGAGGTAGTTATAGATATCACACTTTCATGTAAAGATTCGTTCTGTTTTGAAATTTAGTCTTCTTTTTTATATAAATCTTAAAACGTAACCTAATTTTTTTTCAGGGTGCATCGGGCGCCTTCGGCATTGGATCCACGGCTGGTGTTGCTGACTCGGTTGCTAAGGGTGGCCGGTTACCAAGGAGAAACACAAAGTGCCGTATTGACAAGGTCCGCATGTCGGACAGAGACCATGTGAAACGCCAACCCGTTGCCAAGCAGAATCTCACCACCATGGTCCAGATGTTCCAGGAGCTCAAGTTCATGTGCCATAAGCATCCCCTGGAGGACAAAGGAGTGGACGACTTTCTCGATAACGATATCTCCAGTAGTCGGTATACCCGGATCGACTTGGCCAACTTGAAGACCTCCAACGCCCAGAATGAGCCTGTTCTTCGGAAGTGGCCAATTCTGGAGAAGAAGTTGAGGAGATACATGAGTGCCTACATGGTATCCGTCAAGGAGACGTACCCTACGGGGAGGAGAATGTTTGAGTCGGAGTGCTACCAGTCGTATATTCCAAGATATAAATTGGATAGACTCAAGTCGTCGAGGTTTTCCCTGGTGATGAGGCGAAAGAAGATGAGTGATCGAGACCAGAAGTATCACAGAGACAAGATCAACGTAAGTAAATACAGCAAGAAACTCGCTTTAGAAACCGTATACCATTACAGACTTTATCCCCACCCACTATTATCTCTAAATACATTACACCTTACAAATGTTTCAGCGGAGAAATGTGAGCGCACCACCGGCCCCGATTCCGATTTCTCCACCGAGAGACGTGGCCCCTCCCAGACAGACAGTCATTCTAGAAGCAAGCAGCTCTACCCTGACCACCCGTAAGTACCAAAAATCCATTTAACACAGACGTTTTCTGACTCGACTCTAACACCATAATTTTTTTGCAGAAAACCCGATCCGAAGCCCGGTAAAAGGAACTCCACTGAGCCCGTTGAGAATCACAGTTGGGAAACTAACGCCCCAGCAAAAGGAGGACAGGAGGAACAAGCTGGCTAAGGTGGCAAAGAACAGCAATCGTAGTGGCTCAAGTAGTAAGGAGAACCGACTGTCAAGAACGAATTCCAGACCGACCACTCCCATCCCCTCCTCGCCAGAGTCTTCATTTAGTGGCACACCAGGACCTCCTCCGGCTGAGTATAGGGCACCTGTCTCCCTCGGTCCATCTCTGTTTATGCCGCCAACCCCAGCACCAGCAGAGACACTACCAGAGCAGGAGCCGCTGCCAGCGGTGATGCCCACCCTCCCCGCAGGAGCCACCAACACCCCAGCCACTGAGCCACCAGTACGGCCCGTGGAACCAGCTCCTTCTCCAGTGGCGGGTCCACCCACATCTCCACTGCTAGACGTGCTAGGCTTAGCCCCTGTAACAGTCATTTCCCATGGGGAAGTGAGAGAGGCAGCTGTAGCTCCTGTTGATATGCCAGTTACTACAGTGTCAACTGGTGCAGTCCAGACACCAGCCCCTACGACTACTAATACACCAGCAGCGGCCGCTGTTGAGGCACCAGCCCCTAAGGCCAACAAGCCGTCTCCCATAGTGCAAGCAGCACCCCCTAAATCTGACAAGCCATTTGTTTGTGGAATCTGGTATAAAATCAAACAAGAGGTGAGAAAAATGACTGACAAAGTGACAAAAATATACCGACGGTACCCAGAAATTTTGAGGTAGCAAAAGATGAATTGAACCAACGAAAAAAAATTATCCCACAAAGACGATCTTAAAAATAAAGTAACCAACAAAACTGACATGACTAACTACAATTCCTTCAATCGAAACACCGATCAATGAATGAATTCTCCCTCATTTTAGCCAGGAACCGAGGACACAACAACAGCGATTTCTGTCCCACCTCCCACCTCGGTATCTTCCATACCAGCTATTGCACCAGTACCAGTACAGACCCCTTCTACTACTACTGCTGCTGCAGTACCAGTGATATTGGTCCCGGTGAAAACATGTGCACAATGTTCAACGATCATCCAGGCTACTGAGTATGTCTTGAATTTATTTCCCATAGCACAGGGCACTTTCTATCTCTCTCTAGTCCTACTTTCCTCATTAAAATATCTTCTAACAGAACGTGCCCCGTTCTACAAGCACTTTCCTAAAAATATTTTCCTAAAACCATCTCCCAAGACCTCTTTCTTGTCTTCCTAACTATCACACTTCACCCCATCACTATAGGACGCTGTGTGTGAGACACGCGAAGGAGGTTGAGCTACAGAATATCAGGAATTCCCTACTGAATGATGCCACTGTTCCCAGTACTACAACCCAGGCTAGATCCACAGCTGTGGTAGGGAGTGTGTCATCCTCCTCTACAACAATCAGCTGCTGCTGTGCCGGCCAGTAGGCCTGTACGATCCAGCAATGTGTCCTCTACTACCACTACTACATCTGTTGTGGGGACATATCCTGGTAGCAGAAGGTTACCCGCCCCAGCAGCAGCAGCTGCATGCTCCTGGTAGGCGGAACTCTGGTGCAGCGGTGAGGAGGTGTATTTCCAATCCTGCACAACCTATTGTTGATGCCGCAGCCACCATGGAATACGCTAATAGCCTGGTGAGAAATTATACATCAACTTATCGATATTATGAAGATGATTTTAACACGAAAGGAAGAAAATAATATTTTTGTGATGGCATGATGTGTGTGGGGTTAGGAAGCCTTTAAATTTCTCCAATAGAGAGAGAGAGAGGGAGAGAGATAAATGCCAGAGCCGAAGTAGTATAAGGTCATTTCGCAATCTCTCCCTCTGCTGATAGGCAGCACACCTGCCACCTGGCTAGCTGTATATTGGGCGTTGATGTTTGTTTGTCCGTTGCTGGATGATATTATAGAGAGAGGGAGGGATAGAGAGAGATGCTGTTGTAATTCCATCTCAGGTCACGTGTCTACTCCCACGTGTCCACTCCCACGTTTGACTGTGGGAGAGATAGATCAATTAAGTTAATTTATTCAGATCACAGGTAAATGAGATCTCCGCCCACTCTGCTCTCTATCAGCTAATTAGGTTTCTAAGATCATAGACAGAGAGAGGGAGAGAGGGAGAAATAGAGAGAGACAGAGAGAGAGAGAGGGAGAAATAGAGAGCTACAAGCACAGCTTTGAAAGCTAATGGCAGAGAGCCAAAAGTACACGCCGGCTGCTTCCTTGCACGTGATATGTCACGTGATGTATGTCACGTGGTGTATCACGTGGGTAGCTAATGATGAGAGAGTGAGAAAAAGAGAGAGTGGGAGAAAGAGATAGAGAGGGTAAAGTGAGGGAGTTGTATGGAATAGAGTGAGACAACTCCGGTTGACCTCTCTTCTGTGTTTGGCAACGACTACCGTTACTGAGAAGGTGTGAAGAGGCCAGGGAGAGAGGGGGGGGGCATATATTTCATGTTGCACAACATTAAGCCTTGATGTACCACATCAGTCTGGTGCATTGTTCACTGCACGTTGGTACATCTTGAGTCAAGGACCATTGACTCCTTTTGGTGTGGTGCATATCAAAAGCTAATGGGAGGGGCGAGTGAGAGTTCATACTGCATAGAAAATATATATCGTAGTGCCTACACAATGCATGAATGTAAGGGCCTAATTGCGTGACAACAGTTATTATAATTTGATGGCTGATGGCGCTAAGTGGGATAGGGAGAGCTCTGCTATGGTAATACAGTGTATAATACGCGATTCGAAAAACAAACATTGGGTTATAAAAACAATTATATTACTAACCTATCATCCTAGAACCGAATCTCTAATAATAGCAATATTCCCTAACCGTGTTTATCCTCTTTCCCTCCAGAGTCGACCCTCGGTGATCAACAGACTATGTCAAGTGTTACCCACCTCCACCTACGCCTTTACAGTCCGGGACTTCCCCTCTCTCCATGACTTTCCAGTATCAGGATGCCAATATCATTCCAAAACTATCCAAATTGGTAAGTAACATCATTTTAAATTTCTGGAGTTTTGGTGTCTTTTCAGGATTTTTTGTTCGAACAAGGCAACTTTAGAATAGCTGAATTCGTGAACCACTAATTGTAGTTGGTTTCCGGGTGTGACGTGGGGTTTTATTTCTTTGAGCAATTTGGTGGGTTTAATATGATTTCTGCGGGGAGAGAGAGAGAATTTTCAGACAGAATATATGTGTGGAAATAGATTAGTGACGTCAATCACTATAATAGTGTAGTGAGGGAATTCGATAGAAAGGCTGGGAGAGAAATTTCTCTGACACTCAACCGTCCTTTCAAGGATGGTTGAGTGTCAGTAGACTGTTTTTTTTTCTTGCTCTCTCTCTCTCTCTCTCACTCTCTCTCTCTCTCTCTCTATCTCTCTCTCTCTCTCTCTCTCTCTCTCTCTCTCTCTCTCTCTCTCTCTCTCTCACTCGCTTTCTGCAAAATATCCAGTAAGAACAAATTAGATCATCAGTCATCACTGCAACCCGCATAATTTGTGGAAATATTAGATCATCATGTTTTCCTGTCAAAACAAAGTCTCCGAGTAGTTGCAGTCCTAAATAAACACTATTTCATTAAATATTTCCACACGTGACTATATTTCTAGTCACGTGAAGAGACTTCTAGCCACGTGACCAGACTTCTAGTCACGTGACCAGACTTCTAGTCACGTGAAGAGACTTCTAGTCACGTGTAACACTAGAAATAATAATGAAATACTAGCCATTATGACAAACATGTAATGTGTAAGAAATGGGGAAGGGAGAAAGCGAGTAAAACTGACCGTCTTTCTAACCATCTCCCTCTCTCTCTCGATCAGCAATGGGAGGTATTGAGGAGATTTCAGACACAGCTCGATGAAAATTACGGTATCAAGGAGCTGTTACACGCCAGAGGACAACAGAAAGTCATTAAAAATGACCTCTATTGCTTCATTCTAACATCACTGATCTATGTAAGTCAATTGGTTTCAGAAACTTACCAATTTCAAAATAAAATATGACGTTTTTGACGAACTCCCCCTCCTGCAGACGAAACTAAAGGCACAACCAGTGACAAGTTCAGAACAGAAAGCACTGATCGAGAGAAGCGGAGCGGACCTTTTTATTTACAACCAGAAACTAAATGTCTACTCTCTTCTGACAATGATTTACAACCTGACCTACACGTACACCTTCCTACCCCTGGTGGACATGTTCGGATTTGTTGAATTTCACATACAGAAATACCCCGAGGACCAGAATAGGTTGGTGACGTGCGATAATGGAGAGTTAGAGAGTTTGTTACTTTAACTAGAGGGAGAGTGAGTTTGTTACTTTAACTAGAGGGAAAGTTGGAGAGTTTGTTACTTTAACTAGAGGGAGAGTTAGAGAGTTTGTTACTTTAACTAGAGGGAAAGTTTGGGAAATGGGGTTCAGAACACAGTGAAATCGTTAACTCTCCCTTTAGAAAATGTAACCATTAACTATAATAGAGGGGGAGGGAGTTTGTATTTTTAAACTCAGTGTCCAACTCTCAATGTCCAACTCTCTCGTATATCAGGTTGTTTAGTCTGCTAGAGGAGTGTTTTCATACCATACCCCCTGCTAAACTTGTCGAGCTGAGACAGTTCCTACTGGGAAGTAAAGAGTTCTTGGTCCTCTTTGAGTCTGCAATGGATAAGAAACTGGCCCGGATGAACAGGGAGGGAATTGAGGCAGCCCGGGGTGAGGTTCAGAAACAGAACAAGGTCTTCCAGCAGCTGAACAGTGGTGTCATGCCCCCAGGTGAGTGTGGGAATAGTTCTCTTTGGGGGATGGTCCGTAATAAGATTTTCTAATTGTTATGATAGACCTATATATTTTTTAACCTTATACCATGCCGTTACCCATCACTCACATTTCCAATCCAATTTGCTAATGTTGCCCTTTCTCTCTCATCCGCAGTAAACCGTCAAATGTTGACTGGGTACGGTGTTACGGGTGAATTCTTCAAGTTTTGGAGCAACCAGCACGACCTCTACACGGACACCATTCGAACTGGAATACCATGGGTATGTAAATCAGAAGACTCTAATTAGATTTATTATTGCATGTCTCACTAATTACCATGATTACTCTAAACAATGCTGTCGCTGTGACTCTCTATTCTTGGTTGTTATCTGTTCTTCTCTTTTCAGACTCCACCCCTCCAACACCCCGCATCCAATACTTCTATACCGGTTACCACACAATCTGCAAAGCCTGGAATGATTCCTAAAGTAAATGAGAAGGCTGTAGCACACTTGAGAAATGCTATCTCCGCTGCCACTGCTAGCGGGAATGTGATACCGTTACAAAAACATGTGACTCAAGTCACGGCAGCGTCGGATCAAGTCCCCCCGGTCACCTCGGGCCAGAGACTTGAGAGCCAGCCAGTGTCTAACACTACTACATCACCGACAGTCTCAGTTGCTCCTTCACAAATCTTGAAAGTGCCTGCACCCGAATGCTATGCATCTGCCACTAAGCAGCATGCTGTAATCACGACAAGAAATAGCACTATCGAACACCACCCCAACACTACTACTTCCTCCCAGGCACAATACCCTATCTCCTCCTCTGCTGCAGCAGTCCCCCAACAACAACAGAGACAGCAGGTTATGCCTAGTTATGCCACCCAACAAACCATTCCTACTTCTTCCGTCCAACGGCAGCAGACTATACTACCTAGTCCCCCCTGTCAATACCAACTCGTCCCAATATCAGCCGGGGCTGTGGACAGAGCGGCCCACCTTGCAGCACAGGAGAGACTGCAGATCCAGCAACAACTGCAACTACAACATGCCTGGTCTACCCTGTTACCCGCTGACAAGGAGAGGTTCCATCAGCTATCACCTGCTGACCAAACCATAGTGATCAATGATGCCGTTACGAGGGTCCAGCAACAGAAACAACAGTTTGCTGCCGCACATGCTTCAGGGCAACTGCAGCAACATCAGATGGCGCCAGGGCAACTGCAGCAACATCAGATGACGCCAGGGCAACAGCAGGCAATGGTTCCTGGGCAGCAGCAGATGATGCCTGGGCAACAGCAACAGATGACGCCAGGTCAAGTCCCTGGACAGCAGCAGATGATGGCTGGTCAAGTTCCTGGGCAGATGATGATGGCCAACCAGGGTACTCTTCAACAACAGGGCATGGGACCTCAATGGGCTAACCATGTCCAAGCTGCCATACGAGGACCCCTCAATTCTCCTCCCATAGGAGTGGCCATAACATCACAGCAACGCTCTCCCCGGCAACAGTTGCCAACGCAACAGCAACATCTGACACATACAATGCAACAGCAACAGTTGCAACATTTGGCACAGCAACAGATGCAACCTGCACCGCAACAGATGCAACCTGCACAGCAACAGTTACAACAGCAACAGTTGCAACAGCAACAGATGCAACAGCAACAGATGCAACAGCAACAGATGCAACAGCAACAGTTACCACAGCACCAGTCACCACGGCAACAGCAACAGTTGCCACAGCAACAACAAAACACTGATGCTCAAGTAACGGTTGCCATTAAGAAGCTGATCAAGTGGTATCACAAGGAAGCAGCTAATGTTCCGGAACTTCAACAACAAGCCTTGAACTGTGCCCGGCTTGAGATCACGAACAACCTTGAGGCCCTGTCTGAGATAAACCGGAAAAAGGAGGCCCCGCAGTACGGAATGCTGAAAAAGCACATCATACACATTGTGATGTATTCCCAGATTTCAAAGATGGAAACTTTAGAGTTGTATCAGTTCCTGAGTGCCACCGGGAAGTTGTTTAAACAAATCAAGAATGGCTGGAAGATGGACTTCTTAGTTATAGAGGTGAGTTGGTGTTGTTGCGCTGTGAATTTAGTGTGCTGTGTTGCTATGGAACAATTCTGTTGTTGCTACGGAACAATTCTGTTGTTGCTATGGAACAATTCTGTTGTTGCTATGGAACAATTCTGTTGTTGCTATGGAACAATTCTGTTGTTGCTATGGAACAATTCTGTTGTTGCTATGGAACAATTCCGTGTTATAACAGTGTGTGTTTTCAGGAGAACAATAGTACATTTACCCAGTACTATGAGAAACAGAGGGCGTTATATGAGCAACAGCGCCAGCAACAACAGCAGAAGATTCAAGATGAACAACAGGTCAGTCGAAATGTTTCTATTTCTCTTTCTTTTCTCGCTTTTTTTTCTCTCTCTAGTTTAATTTCCGGGCCATCGAGTTATTCTATTTTCCATTTTCTGCATTCTCTCTCCCTCTCTCTCTCTCTCTCTCTCTTTCTCTCTCTCTCTCTCTCTCTCTCTCTCTCTCTCCCTCTCTCTCTCTCTCTCTCTCCTTCTCTTACTTCCCCTGCTGTTTTTCCTTTCTCACACCCACTACTCGGACCTACTTTTGTGATACTTTCGTCTGGGCCCTGCCGGTGTGTTTATCTTCTCCCTCCGCAACTGACATTATACCATTTCTCATATTACCTAGTTTTCTTGTCTCATATGAGACCCTCCTCTTCGCACCGGGCGTGATGTACAGTCAGTGTATGACAACAGTTTTCTTTGCTATCACTCAGATTGTGCAACAAGCCGCTATCAACATGCAACAACAACCCCAGGCTCCTGTAGTACGTCAACCTACAACACCAGTAGCAACTGCCTCAGCAGCCGTTGAACAGGCACCTCCCAGGAAACGCAGGAAGCTTGCCTCCCCAACTGCTAGTACTGCTAGTAGTGGTGATACTACAGAGGCCAGCAACCAGCTGATCAGGTGTGTAATGTTTAGTAGTTAGCAGTTGTTCAGTCTCCACGAGATTTATAGGCTACTATAGAGACTGGAGACTCTCCAGTCTCTATAGTCTAAAAATCTCATCGCTCAAAATCTATCTCGTCAAAATTGGTTTCTCCTAAAACTAAACTCCCATTTTCAGTGAAGTGAGACAGGAATTCCAGATCAATATCCCCGGGGAACCCTCTTACAGTCTCTTCATGACTCAGAGGGACGCTGCTGCTTTACAAAAGTAAATAAACACATAATCTTGTCATTTTTGGTCATAATTTGGTCATAAGTAATGACAAAACCTAATCATGTAATGAATCGTTACATTTGTCTGCCCTTGTAGAATTTTTTCTGATCTCTAAAACCTTCTCCCCTCGCAGGAACCTCCTAGATGATGCTGCTAAAAAGGCTCGGCAGAATGTGATCACGATTGATGATGATGCACCGGCAGTTCAACCCAGCTGCGTGGAACCACGCAGAGCTGCACCCCCAGTGGCCACCGTACCACCAGTACCTGTAGTGGTAACCCAGCCAGAACCAGCCAAGTCAACTAACAAGCCGAGCAACAAGTCCCCAGACAAGTCAGCTAACAAGTCACCAAACAAGCCGACCACTAAGACACCGAGCAAGCCGACCGCTAAGTCACCGAGCAAGCCGACCACTAAGTCACCAGCCAAGTCAAGTAGCTCTAAGAAGTCTCCTGTCAAACCGACCAGTGGCCAATCCTCGGATAAGTCCTCTCCAAAGGACGGACTGAAGAAGGCAGGAGATAAGAGGAAGGCTCCTACTACTCCTGGTACAGTCAGTACCACTACCCCGGGAGCTACCTCAACTACTGACCCCGTTGCTATGGAGACAACACCACCCTCCCCTCCCCAACAACCAACATCCTCCAGCACTTCTAAGAGTACCGAGTCTGATGTGAGCGTTACTGCCACCTTGGAGACACTTGACTCAGGAACTATTGGAGGTGAAGAGGCCCAGTCTGCTAACCCACCTGCGGTAACCACTCCTAAACCAGAGATCCCAGATCATATCAAGTTGTGTCCCTCTCCGGACTCTACCTCAGGTTCCCAGGATCTCCCTCCCCCACCACCACCAGCAGCAACCCGGACTGCACCCAAGAGGGCCCCTACAATGGAGTTGTTCAGTGAGATCCCTGACCTTGATGCTATAGAGGAACAAGAGGAATATGATGTGGCGTGGTCTTTAGTGTCCGAAGCGATGAAGACTCTTGGAGACATGAAGAAGAAATTTGTAAGTAAAGATATTAACTCTACAGCTTCCGAAAAGAGAGCATTACTGTAATTGTTGTGTTGGTATTAGTCTAGTTGTGTATGTAATCCGATGTAATACTGTGTGTTTTTAAATGACTGAGACTGTTCAAATCGACACAGCGTCAAAAGTTGTGAATATTTTGATCTGAAATTTTAGGACAAGGTAGATGGCTACCTGCCATTTATTGTACTCGAATTTCAGCAAAATCGGTCGTTCCTGAATGAACCTGTAGCCCAAAAACCTCCTCTAACTTTGAGCGCTCAGATATCTGCAACCTGATGAGGTAGAGAGCTCAAACTTTCACAATATGTTCATTAGACAATTTACAAACTTTTGGTAATCAGCCCCCAGCCATGTGTTACACCGATTCTGTAATTGGTTCTGACTTCTGAGTGTGGCAAAGTGTGGCGCTTCGTCAGCAGACGTGATCATAGTGTCTGAAATCGTTGACAAGGTCACGTGACTAGGCTCTGTGGTAGAGCGTGGCGCTTCGTCATGACAAGAGAGAGAGGGAGAGAGAGAGAGAAAGAGATAGTGAGAGAAATAGAGAGAAAGGAAGAGAGTCACATCTTCTTCGTCATGACGAGAGAGTTATACTCAGCAGATAGAGAGAGCGAATCGGTGACACTAGACGTTGTTATCATGTCGAGATGTTCCACATCTAATCACGTGACCTTGTAACAAGAAAGAGAGAGAGAGAGAGACAGCACACAGTGGGTAAGAAACGGGGGGGGATGCTATATTAGGGAATTATACTTTGTCTAGGCATCATTCAGACATTGCTTTGTCTTAAATAGCCCTCAACATGGACATAAAAGCAAGTTAATATGCCTAGATACCAAAATTTGGACTTTTTACACCCGGATGAGGCTTGAGGACACTCGACGGGAAGTCTATTTTCGTTGAAAAAAGGGTAGAAAATTGTTAAGAAGCGGATAAGTCAGTAATAACAGGGGCAAGTGTGTGACAAAAGATTTTCACCACAAATGTGTCCATAAAGGTCATCTTTATCGATTAAAATCGATGGCATCATTTATTCGTGGTAAAAAGGGTCCATTTCCGGGTGGGCGTGGCACCTTTACTTTGAGTGTAGGGTTATAAGTGTAACTACACTTAGGAAAGGAGTAGAGATAAAATTAAGGGCACTAAAGTGTGTAGCGTCCTCGCATTAGTGGGGGTAGGTGCTGAAATTAAGTCGCTATCTCATCTGGTTAATTAGATAATTGGATAATTAGATATGCGCATAGCCGCATTTTGGTAATTGTGGTTCAAATGGTTCATTATCGGCCATATATTTAAAATTTATGTCTTTTTTCATAACTATTATATAAACATGGGCATTTTCTATCGATTTGCCAAGGGAAATTGGGCTAAACTTACTCTGAACCGGTTAAACCGTATAATAGCTAAATACGGCTATGCACATATCTAATTATCCAATTATTTAATTAACCAGATGAGATGGCGACTTAATTCCGGCACCTACCCCCACTAATGCGAGGACGCTACACATTTTAGTGTGGTTATAAATGTCTCTACCCCGTTTCTAACGGAAGTTACATTTCTCCTTCTCCAGTTTTTATCAAAATTTCTAAGTTTAATCGCATAATTATGCAACTTTTGCATCCAGTCCGGTCGCAATCTCCACTTGTACGATGTTCAGGAGGGTCCATATTAACATGTTCCATCAAGAAATATGGCGCCGTCGGGCGCCGTCTAAACTATTTTTACTTTTTTCGCTTAAAAAATGGGTCAATTTTTACCATGCACACGGAATTTTTCACTGAGAGCAGACAATAAAATATAATTTCATGAACTTAAAACTGCAAAAAAGATAAATTTATATTTTATAATATCATGTAATGAAATTTTGGAGAAAACATGTACATAATTCCGAAAAAAAGGTATAAAAACAGCCAATTTAAACTTTGAAAACTGAATTAAGTGTGAAAATTTCCATATGCGCATCATATTTTTAGTCATAACTCGGTCGTATCTCAATATTTTTTGATTCGACTTTTTTTAGCTGATAGAACAGACAATTTCCTACAAATATACGAAGTTTCAGCAAAATTTATTTTTTTCCCTAATATAGCATCGTTACCCACTGTGCAGCAGAATGTAAAGGGAGAGAATTAGAAAAGTTTGTCTGGATTTCAGCTTGTGACCGATTTCGGACACTATGATCACGTCTGCTGGCGAAGCGCCACACTTTACCACACTCAGAACCAATTACATAATCGGTGTAACACATGGCTGGGGGCTTACCTCCAGTAAGACACGCGATACGTGATACCTGAGTGCAAAAATGCTCCCAATTAGGCCGACTTACACCACTTTGCCGTGTTCCTGCGAAGGAACTAAAAAAGATATCGCCAAACCAAGCAGCCAAAAGTTTGTAAATTGTCTAATGAACATATTGTGAAAGTTTGAGCTCTCTACCTCATCAGGTTGCAGAGATCTGAGCGCTCAAAGTTAGAGGAGGTTTTTGGGCTACAGGTTCATTCAGGAACGACCGATTTTGCTGAAATTCGAGTACAATAAATGGCAGGTAGCCATCTACCTCGTCCTAAAATTTCTGATCAAAATATTCACAACTTTTGACGCTGTGTCGATTTGAACAGTCTCAGTCATTTAAAAACACACAGTAGTTGTGGGAAGAGTGTGTACTGGTTAGTAGTTTAGTAAGTTGTGGAACTCCCCACCAATATCGTTCTAACACTCTCTCCCCTCTCAGAAAACCCATGTCAAGGAGATTGAGAGGACCCTGGCCACTGCAGATCCCCAGTTTGCCTCCATGTGGGAGAAGCTGAAACTTGAAACGGAGCTGAAACGGGATGAGACTGAGAGGAGGATAAACACTCTGCCTGAGGGTAGGTTTAGTTTTATTCTTGTGAGCTACTAATATTGCTAATCTAAGAAGAAACTCCTTAATTAACTCCCTAATTAACTCCCTGATTAACCTGTTTCTCCATCTCAGTACTGCTTCGAATCAGTGAGAAGGACCCTGATAAGAGTGGTCTTAAACAAGAATAGGAATAGGAGGACACCTCAGCTATTTAGGACTAAGAGGACACCCCTCGCCCCCAACTACTAAAGAATGACACCACTATCTCTCAGAGAGAGCGAGGAGACTTTATTTTTAACATAACCTAGTAAATTTTTATATGATTCTTAACTTATATTTTTGTTTTGTGAAAGGAGTGTGTGTGCTATTTTAGCTCAGAAAGTCAGATCAGGACATGTTTGATTGTTGTAGACCAACTCTTTTATTTTTGTCGTAGAGTTGTCAAGGTTTGCCAGCTGTGAAAGAGCTGAGTAAAAATGGTAGTTTCGGATCGAAATGTGAGAAAAACATTATAAAAATTAAAAACTTTAAAAAACAAACAAAAAAACCGAAAAATTATTGGGTAAGCACTGCACTAAGCACTAAGCTTTCGTGCTTTTGTCTTATAAATAAAAGGTCAAACTTTGATCATTAAAAAAACAACCAAAATGACTGAAAAGGCAAAAAATGTGTGATTTTGAATGTGATTTGAAACAATTGTGGCACTAGAATTAGAAAAAAATAAAATGATAGAAGTAGAACTAAGGTGAAAGCGAAACAACAACGAACTGGTTGCGCATACCGTCACGCATTCGTTGTGCATAACGATCTCACCGAGATTCACATGCGCAACTTTGCGCAACAGGCAGCCAGTTCGTTGTTGTTTCGCTTTCACTTGTGTGACTCCATAATGGCCCTAAATTTCAGTAACTCAGAAAAATTCAAAACAATGTTTTCTCACTGATCTCAGCTGAGTGCTAATGATGTACATTGTGTACAAGTACAGTGTACATTGTGTACAACTACATTGGGTACAAGACGCAAGTTGTTTATTGCTTGTGAGTGTGGAATCAGTTTCAGAGAGAGTGTGTTTCTTGAACAGAAACGCTCTAACTTATAACTTATTTTAATGCGATTAATTAAATTTTACTAATTCTTTTGTTACTGTTACCTCATACCAACTATTCTACTTTCTATCAAAAAGAAACGTGTTTAGAATTGTTCGTTCTGGTAATAGTGGCTGCCAGGCCAATGCTCTGAAGTGTGTAGTGGGTCTCGAGATAGTTAAAGGAAACCGAAGCATTAGCAAAAATAGCTAGCAGTAGAACTCACTCGAGTTTTGTGAGATTTCCCGCGGTCATTGCTCCACCCCTTACCTAGCTTGATGATATTGAGACTTGAAATGTTGAGGTTAGGAAGAACTCGACACGATTTTCCTAACCTCAACACGTCACGTCTCTATCTCATCAGGGGTGGAGCAATGCCCACTGACGACCGTTGGAAACTACACAAAACCCTGTATGGCGCCGCGACCCCATCTGCATCTGAGCCATATAGTAGGCAAGGTGTGAGCTTACGGAAAGGCGAACAGCTGACTGAGCTATCAGGCCTGATCAGGCCAATGCTCTGACCACTTACTCAACAGCTGACCACGGTTCTCGGGTGTTCCGCGTTTGAAGAAATGAGAATAGGGTCAGGCAAATGCTCTAAACAAAGCTGTCAGAGCATGAGCAGCATGGCAATGTCATACCTTAGTACGGCCATCCCCTTACTCAACAAGCCATCAATATTCATCATCAAGTAAAGCGGGGGGCGACAGTCTGAGGTCGGTCAGATTAGGTTGACGTGTCGCCAGACAGCAGGGTGAGCTGTCAGGCCAATGCTCTGACCACAGTTCTTGCGCGCTTTGGGCACGTCGCGCCCCTCATGTTCGCGCGCCCGTAGGGCGATCCCCTCACATACTACGGGGCTTGCCCGCTTCGCGGGCAATTGCGCGCTCCGAGAGAAACGAGAATAGGTCAGGCCAATGCTCTGACAGAAGGTGAGGGCTAAAACCTCCCGTTCTGCCCTGTCAGAGCATTGGCCTGACCCTATTCTCATTTCTCTTGGAGCGCACGAGAACTGTGGTCAGAGCATTGGCTTGACAGGTCCTGCCAGACAGTTTCAAGAGTAGTAAAGATTAAGAAGAAACTACTCTAACTCCTGTCTGGCGCCGCGACCCATCTGAGCGCACTGTAGATTTGAGAATCAAATGGGGTATGGCGCCGCCATACAGTCTAACCAAGACCGATATCAAACCCCTATCTCAGCATAGTGCTGTCTGGCGGCGCTAAATCCCGATTTGATTTCGACAGTGCGGGGGTCTGCGGCGCCAGACAGGCACAGTGGAAAAGTCAAAACACATATCTTTTGCTGGGCAGAAAAAAAATGAAAAATAAATAATTTCAACAATTTCAAAAAAAATAAAACGATCAACAAAATAATGTACTGTCAATGCTTTGAGTGTGACAGATAATGTATATGTGGTATGAGTATCACTCGAGAAAGAAATAAGATTGACTCTTTTCAAACAGACATAGTAACAAGAATGTACAGGGTGGTGTAGTCGAGACCAGCTCTAGATTGCCTACAAGTACGTACAACAGATCACACGGCACAAACGCGACACGCTAGTGTTCTTTACACTGTCATGTTCACGACAGAGATAGGACAAAAGACTAAACATGTAAACCGCCAGTTGTTTCGTCGTAATGGGTTATAGCACTTATAAATCAATAATTTTAACCACTCTCTTACTGACAACAAACAGATAGTCAATTTCCTCCCGATATAATTGATCTAATGGAGTCCATGAACTCGTGAAACAGTTCCGAAACTGAGGAGGATGAGGTGATTTGGTATCCCTTGGACTCTAGCCAGCGTGGTACTGAGCCAAGTGCGGTGATCTCTGAAATCTCCTCCTCTGTAACAACCTGATGGGAACATCGTGTTTGGTTATATGTTGTCAGATCATGATACGGTCGGACCCGTTTTAGGGGTCAGACTGTACCAGAATACCCACTGGGTATTACCCAGGAATTGATCTCTAATCTCTCCCTCACACACAACAATTTCTACTAGCAAACAATGACAAGAAAGTTTACTGTGTGCCCGGGAAGTGAAGAGTTGTTCAATTACTGTCATGCTTTGACAGTTAAATTACCTCTGGGGGAACGTAATACTTTCTCATCAGACAGAAATCATACATGTCATGATCGAGACTCGGGGCGTCCACAAAATGAGAGACAGCTTTTAGGACATGTTCATTTGATCTGGATATCTCCTTTCTTGTCACCAGGAGATCGTGGTTTAGATCCAATCCGTATGCAATCAGAGCAGCCCAGGATTTAGTATACTGAAACAGAAAGATATCAAATCTGTCAAGCCAATATGCTCTGACCGTTGTTCTCACGCACGAAAGAAATAGGGCCAGGACAATGCTCTGACAGTATCAAATCGTTTTTTGTCTTTGGTAAGTGTAAACTGTCAGCCCCATCTATTATACCTTGCATTCAGTAACGTCCCATCTAAGAATACTAAACAGTAACTTGGTCACCTCCTCGTAACTCCATCCCTGATCCTCATCTTCTTCCTCTCCCCCAACTATCCCCTCCTCAACCTCTACCTCATGTACCTCATCCTCTGTGTCCTGGTCCTCTCCAACCGCCACCACCTCCCCCTTGGCCTTGGTATTGCTCCACTCGTCCCACAGGTGGAGGAGTTCAGTTCGTAGTATGTGGGGAGTAGCGTAACCAACGTCAAAAAACATATCGTCTGCTTTGTGATTCCACACCTGAGTGGAATTTTGAAAGATATTTGTACTCCTGTAAATCACAAAAGTACAATTTTCTTTTAAAGTGATTTTAAAATCTTTTTATAAAATCCTTAAAAGCTTTTAGTAGGAACTGTCCAGCTAAAATCAGACTCACCACATTAAAATCTGAGATGGTAGCTTGAGGGTGAGGGGTGCAGGTCTCATCAGGTTGGTAAGATATGGTTGGGTCCCACAGCAGAGTCACTGAGATACTTCTACCATAGGATCGAACCTGGAAAGAACAAAGGTTACCGGGTTACCCGAATACTTTTTGTTAAACATACTTTTTTGTCGAAAAATACTATGTATTATGAACCGTGTTGTGTCAGGGGCCACCCCTTAGTCAACAAAGCAAATTGAACCAGGGTTGTCTATCAATCTAAATTTACAAAATCGTCGAACCTGGTGCATGTAGTGTGAGGGGATAAAGATACAATCACCTGCTTCTAACAATGTCCACTGATATTCAACATCTGTCAAATTAGTCTCCTTTTCCAGATCCACTGAGTTCTAAAGAAGGGGAAGTTTTGTTTAGTTAGGGTCTAGCAGGTACTGTCTGGAGACGCTGACTCTGTCTGGGCGGACTGCACGGGGTCGGGTGCCGCCAGCGGCCAGACAGAGCTTCTGCAGCTTCATGCAAGGGAAGTTCATGTTGTTGGAAGAAAAGCCCGGGAGACTGACGCGCGGCAGATTTGCGCGTTTCTCGCGCCAAGTCCCTATATCTTGACACCCCGCGCGTGCGGTACATGAGCGAGAACATTCTCTCTTCTAGAAGAGGTAAATTTGCCACAATCTGTCACAATTCTCTTACTTGATTAGTGTCAGGACAGAAGTCAGAGCCTGTGAACTCAAGTCGATGCATCTTTAGCTTAGAGTACTGATCGGGGTGGATCATGAAAAATGATTTCCTTCCTGAAAGATAGAGAGGTAGACCGTAGAGAAAGGTAGAGAGGTTGAGAAAGATAGAGGTAGAGAAAGATAAGTATGGATAATGACTGATGAGGGATATAAAGAGTGTCACAGAAAAACCAGCTGTGACAAATTACACGGCAGCTGCACTACCTCACTATTCTAGAACCCACCTGCTATAAGACAGTGTATGTTGTGATCAGCGTCATAATGGATCTGGGAGGCTGTGTCACCTGATGCCATCCAGAAGTTGAGTTCCTGGGAGAGAGATATCAACAGATAATTGGCCTATATATTAATTAAATAAAGAGCGCCCCAGAGAGCCACCCGGCGGAGCCGGGTTGGTTGTCAACAGTCCTTACTTGAGGCGCACCCGGTGGGTGCGCTAGTTAATTAAATAATTAACGTGTGTTCTGTACATAAAAACGCACAGAAAATAGCTAAAGAAGGAACAGAATATAATATTAGGTATCAAATAACACTATGACTACTCTAACTCACACTACAACTTGATATCTACCGAACCCTCACAGAGCGCACTGAATATAAAATGTGAGCCACACACCACATACCAATAAGTTTTGTGAGAAAGAGCCACATTGAAGAAGCTCAGGCATGAGAATCTCAGATCTCATTTCGTCGGGTAACACCGTCACTACGTACTGGTTTGTTTTGTTGTACTCTGAGAGAAACTGTGACAGGCTGTTCAGGCTCTTACCTGGAGGGAAAGAGAGAATTGATAAAGGGGGGTAGCGAGTAATGAGTAATGTTAGGTAATGAGTTTAGAATGGTGTAGCTAATAGCTATAATGTACTATCATGATATGGGGTTGCTAGGGAGGTGGTACTGGTAACCAGGGGTTGCTAGGGAGATGCTACTAGTAACCAGGGGTGTGAAAAAGGGAGTGGAGTAGGGAGTAAAACGTTTTCTAAATGGTGCTAAATTGGGCATGTGTCTCACTCGCTTGTGCAGTTTAGAGAGAGAGAGGGAGAGAGAGGAAGCAATATGTGGAGATGATGGTGTCTTAGATGTTTCAGAATAAATTGCAAAGCTCCAGTAATTACCCTCCTTCCATTTCCTACAGTTTTATTGGTCTGTGATAGCTCTGACAGATCCTTCGTTGGGTCAGTGTAACTTTTCAAGCTTTATATATTAGTTTACTTGCTAATCTTTTGTTCAAAATTGACGGCTGTACTGGCGCCAATTCTAGATGTGATACAACCTCAAGTCTCAATTAAGTTTTTTACATACTTCTATACACTGACTGATGTAATATTCAAGAACAATATTATGCTACTTGGTCGACCAATGGTCGTGTCCAAGTTGCGATGAAAAAACCCAAATTTCCATCTTTCTTTCACTTACCAAACTTTTGTCTGTGTTCATGCTTCACTTCAGTAAGGACTTTGTAGTGTCCAAACTTCTCTTGTAAGTACTTGTCTGACCATTGTTGTCTGGCAACTGAATCCCCCTGTAGACCCCTGAATACACCGGGTCTAAAACCTGAGGGCTGGAGAGATGGTTACAATTGTGAAACATGTGTTGTGAAATATCAGGCTGTTGTCTGTCCCCTATTTTGGTAGACCAATAACCACCCAATTAAGGCCAGAGGGGGTGGTCCGGGGGTGTAAAAAGTCAATTTCGGCATCTGGTCCGGCTCGAAGAGCCGGACCAGATGATGTGCTCAGAATGGATTTTGCGTGCGCTGTTTTGGAGAAAAATGAGGTTAACTTTTGTCCAAAATCGGATGTTAACCTCATTTATCCATGAACCACAATAGCTACAAAGCTAAATTTAGTACTGAATGATAGATCTAGTTAAAAGGTCAGCTCAAACGAAGTTTCAGACCTCTACACCTAATGGCTGGAAAGAAATCTGAGGTTAACTTGATCCTCAAAAACTGTATTTTTCTTGAATATCTCGGGTGAAATTTGGGCCAGTCTATGTCGTTTCATTTGAGAACCACTCATCCGTTAACCTCAGAACTTGGCAGGGATGTTCCTCGGATGGTCCTCTACAAAAGTGATGTAGCGATTTTTGATATCTGCCCCCGTTAAAAAATTATGAGGTTAACAGTGCATTTTTAGCAGACCGGGCTCTATTGTAAACCTCATAACTTAAATTTAAAGTATACTTTTTGACCCTCGGACCCCCCCCCCTCTGGCCTTAACAGTGCACATATCGTGCCGGAAGTACCTAGTGCAGCCTTTCTTTACTATTTCAACAATACCACTCACTGTCTTTACATTACAATATAACAATACAGTAGTATTCTAATAATATCAACTTGAATTTATTGTATTGTCCCGCACTTTGCCTTGTTCGACCCTCTTCCCGCCACTCATGTAAAGGAGGATTAGAACATAACAACCCCGCACTACTTCCCGAACGTCTAGAAATACTGCACAGTAACATTCTGTATATCGACTACTGTAGTTACAAGTATGGAAGTGCAGTGCTTACACCTCTCTCTCCCTCGCTTTACATGCCCGCACTGTTAGTTTAATGTTGTTTGTTGCTAGCTATCCGCTATACAATATATCGCTCTATAGTCTACCATTCTGTTTTTTTTTATATGGTTCGTCTATACCATTCTTCTACTGTTATATACTTATTATGTCCTAACTCTCCTTTACATTCGGGGCCCAGAGAGGGAGAAGGTCGAACAAAGCAATATCTTCTACTCACATTTATATATTTTCTCGCTTCTTCTCACCTTTATATACAGAGTATTGAACTCAGCTGTGGTAATGTTAGCTGGTATACTATCCATGTCTGGCAAAGGCTGCTTGTGGTAACCAAAGGGTAACTTGTGCCCCTGTTGATTGGATGGTCGTTAAGAATAATTATTGAAAGAAAATTATTAGATCTTAGATAAATTAGATAACTTTTTTTAAAAAACTAAGGTTACTCACGTCAGGGGTAAGGTTGCATTGTGGGAAATTTAGGTGGAAAACATCACCAGGGGCCCAAGTAGTAGCCACTTCATTATGCAATAGTAGTGAGAATAACAGACCTGTTATTGTCCATCCTAATGCCATGGGCTATGGAAATGTTAATTAATGTAATTGTGGTGTTGTTAGCAGATATCTGATGTTTTTGTATCTGCGGATATATCATATCAGTATCACACAATGGTGGAATCGTGAAATAGCAAATCTAGAAGGGGACTTTAGGACTTGGGAAATTCAAAATAGTTCACGAGAGAGAGGAAATTAATTGAAGAAGGGCTGATCAGTGGAGCAGTATGATATTTAGTACGGAGATCGTTGGAAGACAGAAGACAGATTAATTACAAGTAGAATTACACAACAGGCGTGAGAGAGAGCATTAATTATTCATATATGAGTATCTAAAAAGTGGGCAGCACTAAAAACTTAGGAGGAAATAACTGCACTGCTACTATTAGATCTACTATTTAGCTTCATCTGAGAGAGATGGGTAGTGTTGTAGATTTGTAGAGCTATATCATTGTCTCAGGGGTAGGCCAGACAAAAGCTAAGGATTTGCAGTCCATCCAACGATGCATAAAATATTTGTTTGTAAGAGTATGTAGATAAGGCTATTGAGTTATCAGACACTTAACAAAGATTAGCCCTCGATTACAACAGTTGAACAGTTAACTACCATTACTATATGATCTAAATTCTAACCTACAGACTGATTAAGTTGAGTGCCTTTTTATCTTGAGGTATCCCACTGTATAGTTGTACTCTGCTATATTGGTTATGTGCAAAATATCTGTAAACTAAAGACATGACACTCACATACTGATGACACTCACATCTCAGCTGCAGCTCGTGTTTATCACCACCCTTGAATAGTTGCGTTGAATAGTTTAAGGTACCTTCGACTTAGCTATCTTGCTCTCTGTCTCTGTCTCTGTCTCTGTCTCTGTCTCTGTCTCTGTCTCTGTCTCTGTCTCTGTCTCTGTCTCTGTCTCTGTCTCTGTCTCTGTCTCTGTCTCTGTCTCTGTCTCTGTCTCTGTCTCTGCCTCTGCCTCTGCCTCTATCTTTGGTGACGCGGTCACCCCTACACTAGCCGCGCGAAGCACGGCTAAACGAAGCCTGCGAAGGATTTCATCACCAATCTCTATCTCTGTCTCCATCTCTCTTTCTGTCTCTACGTCGGGCACGGTATGACTTAAAAGGAGGCACGGTGTCTTCAACCATTATCCAATGTGATGAGTGGAACACATTTAAACCAGTTTCACATTTCATTCTGGAGTTATTATTTATTACCTGTTCTTTGAGCTTTTTGTGTAATAAAATTTAGTTTAGTTTCAGTCTATACCAGCAAATCCCTTGATACCAATTTGGATTGTTTTTTTAAACAACTGTTTTCCCCTTATATATAGCCATGCCACTTCCCCGTCCACTCATGTACGAAGACCTCGTTGAAGCGTTCATCAACGACACCCTTGATCCCGACGAGTTCCCGCCCCAGAAACTCACCCGAGATCTCAAGGAGACCATCTCCCACAACCCATCCTGTACAATGGTCGTTGGTCCAAGGGGCATGACCCTGGCCCATGCAGCTGCCCAACATGGACTGATCGAGGTCACACAACATCTCATAAAACACAAGATACCAGTACTATCGGATGATTATGGGGCCCAGCCGTGGCATACTGCAGCAGAGTATGGGAATATAGCTGTCATTGAGGCGTACTACAACGCTTGGCATGATATCATGGGGCATTTTGGAACTATCGATTGGACGATTCTACATTTAGCGGCACTGTTTAACCAGTGTGAGGTGCTGGAGTGGGTTCTGGGGACTGGGGCTGATGTGGATACATTGGATAAAAGTAATAGAACACCCCTCTTTGTGGCCATTCAATACAAGAGAAGGGAGGCAGCTACACTCCTGTGCAGGTAGGTTGAGTTGTTCTTTTTTAAAGCACCGGAACAGTGTCAGGCGACTCAATAGGTAGGGAACATTTTGAACAAGTAGGGATGATGATAACTAGCGGTTACGGATAAATCTCGAGAGAATCAAAACAGTATATCACGCTATAGATCTCTACTGTTACAGGTACTTTGCAGATGAAACTAAAGCCACTACCTACGGGTTAACTGCAACCGGTGCTGCCAGCTACTTCATGCCTGATCTGGCATTCCATTTCCTTAACGAGTAAGAAACTTTGAATTCATAATTTCCAACTTCTTTTTCTGAGTGTGCCGGGTTTGGGAAACCCAATCGAACTATCGCGACTTCCGTCAATGCGATATGGTCGAAACTATGAGTGCTCGTGAGTGAGTATTTATACCTTGATTTGTATCTAAGTTAAAAGTTATTATTCCACCTGTCAGGATACAAAACGACGCAAGGGGAGGTGACGTATCGGATATTGACTTTTACCTCAACAAGTTTGGAAAAGAAGATCTTGTCATGATGTCAAATTCCGAGGAAAATACGGAGCTACTTTGTCACAGAATAGTGAAATCATACGTTTATACGATCATGAACACCATAAAGAGAATCCAGGCTCTCTACCTGTTCCTCTTGCTATTTGAGGTTTATGGTATATCCTTCATTTGTATAACACGGGTCAATGATTTCTGGCTACTGGAAGAATCAGCCAAGACAGACAACTCCTACTATCTGGATATTGTCAGTCTTATTCTCGCTATGATATCCATGGACTTGTGCTCCATTTTCCGAATCTATTCTGTCGTACAGTTAATTAGGGCAGGTAAAAGTGTTGCAAGTACCATGACAGGAAATCTGGAGGGATGCAGTGTCACAGCAGAACGGTATGAAATCGATTTTGAATCGTTTCATGAGCTTAGACACAGGATTAAGAAGAATCATAAGGATAATGTCATTGGAGAGGTGACCTGGACCGTTATACTTACAGCTATTAAGATTTATCTCAACTGTCTCATGTTGTCTGACATAGGGCTGTCAGACTGGCGGGAGTATACTATTTTCCTTGCCACCCTTGTCATATATTTTGATATGATCTTTAACGGGCTAACGGATATCATTTACGTTCCAAACTACATTCTAACGATCATTCTCAGCACCTACCGGTGTATTGGAAGACTCGTTAGAATGGTGCTTGGAATAACAATTCTAGTTATCCCTTACTATCTCATCCTGATGAAGTTTACTTATAACGATAACCGATATTTTACTAACTATGCTTTTAACTATACTGATGACTACGTAGTTGACACGAACAAGGCAGCATTTTTTGGCGTCATGTTTTTCTTCAAAGCCCTTCTTGCCGATGATTATAGAGTAACATACTTCTCCGATAAATACACGTATTTCTTCATGATATTCAATGGGGTAATCCTGTTTTTCATGTCGCTGGTGATGCTGAATCTGATTATTGCCGAGACGAGTGCACTTTATGAGGAGATGGTCAAGTACTCAAAAGCAGCCGTTATGGCCCAGCACATTGACAATATTGTGTCCTATAGGATCCTGTACATGAAACAGTTCATCTCCAAAGCGTGTTATTCTGAGAACAAAGCCATTAGCTGCAATAGCCTCCATAAAACTAGCAAAACTGATGTGCAAGTGTGAGCTGATTTGCATACGTTGCAGGCCCTTCTTGTGAGGCTGTAAATTAATTGAGGAATGATTAATATTGATTGTGTATTATTGCTATTGCGTTAGTTCAGATTTCTTACCATTGTTTAGTTTAATTTGAAGTATTTTGGAACTAATTTCCCATCACTACGTTATAGCTTAGTCGTAATGGAAGATGCAGATGAGTTGGAGCACATTTTCAAGGAACGTCGGTTTGTCATGACAAACAAATGGAACAAAAAGTCAGTTCGTTTGTGTGTCAGTTCGTTTTTAGGTATTTTCAAACTCAAACTCTAACATACGCCCTTCACTCAGGGGTCGGACCACGCAAGTCAAGATGCCCAGACTTCATGTTCTAGCCAGGAATGGAGATTACAAGGGTACTGCAGAGCTTCTGGACAAGGGAGAACAGGTAAGAGTTTGTATTTGGTGATCCGGGGAGCAATGATTTAACTTTGTGTTTTCAAATTATTATCGTTCAAATAACTAACTATTTTCAGCCCGAAGAGAACATTGGCCTGTACCCGTGGCACATAGCAGTATCCATGGGGTACACAGACATCCTGATGGTGTACATGAACCGTGGTTACGATGTGAACGCCCCTACGGGTGGCCAGGGACTGCAACTTCTCCATGTCGCAGTTCTCGGACAGACAGTGGGAGAGAGACAACGAGATCTGATTGATTTCCTTCTGGAACACGTGGCTGGTGTCTCTATAGAAGACGTTGACAAGTACCTGAGGACGCCCCTGTTCCTCGCTGCGTTATACAATCGAGAGGATGCTGGGCTGGTGCTACTGGAACGAGGTGCGGATATCACACAATCTAATGCGTTCAAGTCGAATGTACTGGGTATGGCTGCGTTACATAACCCTAGACTGGCGCACGAAGTAATGGATAGGTTAGTGTAGCAACGTACGTCTTTTCATTCAAGTCTTTTTTGGCATGTTATATTGATTCCAATTTACTGTGTCTGATACTACTCACTTTTCCTTGCTCGACCCTGAGTCCTGACTTTACACAAAACAGTTACTTACTCTTTCTTTCAGGGCCATGGAGATGGAGAAAGAAGACCCAAACCGTTCGATAATCTCAAAAGAAGACGTGGCCTACTTGTACACAGCAGGAGACAAACTAGACCAATCAGTTATGCTCCACCCATACATAACACATTTGATCGATGAAATGAACTCGGGAACCTCAATGATATATCAGTACAGTATTCTAGTACTGTACGCAGTAGCACTGCTAATAGCAACAGTTTTGTGCGTCTACGCAGATGAGATCGCGATGGATTGGCAGGAATTAGAATCAGTTGAAACGCTGCTCGAGTACCCATTGTACAATATCTCTCTCCTCATCATCCTCTCCCAGATACTGCTAGAGACATTCATGATTCTCCGAACATACAAGAGCAGTATGACACCTAACAGGGCCAGGTCAATACTAAAGAGATCAAAGTTGTACTTTGCCAGCCCGTACCACCCAGTTCTAAGTGCAGACGTGGCGTCCGTTAAGAAATTCGTGAAGGGGTACCTGACATCGCTAATCTTCAACTGGCTTGACATTGTCTTAGGGTTGTTAGTTTCCATCGCTGCTAGAACTGCCCTCCTTATTATACAGTTTGTCACCACTACCCAGGATCAGCGGCTCTACATTACATCCGTCCTGCTGATTGTTATTTGGTTGGATTTCTATGAGAAGATTAACCAGCTCACGGTCATTCCGTCAAGTTTCACAAAGTCTCATCTCGTCAACCAGAAGTGTATCTTGGCAATTCTGGAGATAATGAGCGTTGCGGTTCTACTGGGTATACCCTTCCTGCTGATTATCCTGAAGATCTCCATAATGGAGGGGTTCACAATTAACCAGGACACGACAGGAGATAAGAATGGCACTTCCCAGTACCCACGGAGACTGTTCTTCAGTGGAGTTCACATCTACAGGATGCTGACATTGGACGATTTCCATGATCAGACTTTCGAGGAATTCCACCTGTATTTCCTGACCCTGTTTTACACCGTCGGAATGTCTATATTCTCCATTGTATTTCTGAATATGTGTATTGCTAAGCTGTCTATTGAATATGGTAAGATCATGGACAGTGCTGAGTTTCAACTGCGAAGAAAGCGACTTGTTGTTAGGATTTATTGGCCTGTTGACAAGATAAAGGCAAATAATGGTGCTTTGAAAGATAAAATGAAGAGTGGAATGAAGAGGGTTATGCCTTGCTTCTTTTAGATTTGTTAATTTGATATGTATTGTTGTGTTAGATTGTATAGATTCTTATTGCTAATTCGATGCTACGAAAAGATTGTTTGATTTTGTTAAATCCACAGAACCTGGATTTACACACAAAATCCGCACTTTTCAACTTCCAAACATTGAGTTCACTTCACTTTTCGCATTCCATTCTTCCCACATTATTTGTGCGGGGGTTGTAAAACGGGCAACCGAATCTGGCAGGGCGTACTGTGTTGGTTGGCTTGCACAGTCCGGTCACTCTTCTATTTGTCCTAACAATCGATCACACAAATACAAATCTTTGTTTAACTCTCCTTCCGTTTGGCTTCATCGGTTTTGTTAAAACTAGTTTTGTTGGATCCTCTCTATTTCGAATGATGGCAATTGATGATATAGATTTGGGAATTATAATCAGAACAGCAGCCATTGCCATCATGTTCAACTGTGCTGTTACTTGTCAGTTTATTAGGAACCTCCACAACAGAAACCCAGCCATGTTCAGGTAAACTTCACTAGCATTACTACATGTAGTCACCTTTGTGGCCCTTAACCATGGATGAAGGGTCTGCAACTGCAACCCTGCCATGTTTACTGGTAAACTTCACAGTCCTTCAGGGTGAAGGCAACCAGTTCATGTTATATGGTGGCATGGCATCATATTCTGTTTTCTGATTTATATAACCTTGACTTTCAGGGTGGCATTCATGTCTGGATGTCGGTGGAATGGGACCGGGAACTGGCGGAATGGGACCGGGAAGAAGGTTACAGCGACATCAGCCGAGTCCACCAAACAATGATGGCAGTGATGGATCGGGGGATTTCGATTTCTATGGGTGAACATTCAAAGGAACTGTAATATAAGTTGGGGAGTTTTTTATATTGAATATCAACAGTCTTAAAATGTTTTACTGGATTTTGAGTAACACTTTCTTTGTTGTTTGTAACGAAATATTAAAGCCCGTTTTCTTAACTCACTATCTCTTAGCAACATGTAACATAATCAAGCCATCCACCATGTAACACACGACTGTAACTGGCAACATCCCCACCCTTCATCATCATATCTGAAAGAGTTACTCCTTCATAAAACTCACTAACGAAAGAGGAAAGAGTTGCTCTTCATAAAACTCACTAACGAACATCCAAGATGAACAGCACAACATCTCTCTCGGCCTCTCTGATGAGGAACAACACGGAGTGGACAAGTGGTGTTCTAGATGTGGCATCCCTTCCCTACGTGTTGGGTGTCATATTCATAGTCATTGGGGTATGTTGAGCACTATTAATTTTATTACACAGCACAGCTGCCTTATTGTGATAAGACCACCCTTCGTCTAACCCCTGCCGCAATTTATTATTTAGAAATCAGTGGTCATTTGTCATTTCCATAATCGATGTCTAAGTAAGATATCGAGCACCCACAAATATATCACGTGTACTGACTACTGAGCTAACACAACAATATCTGGATCACAATACTATAGCACCTCACATCTCCATCTGTTCAGAATCTAATTAACCTCATGCTGCCCATGACAGGTGTCCGGATTCGCATTTTCCTTCGTCGTGATCACTGGATATATCCGGGTTGGAATTGATAAACAGAGCCATGTGGTAATATACATGGTGATAGCAGGTTGCTGCTTTTTAACGAGTATCAACGCTCTCACCGTCAGTGCAGGTACACCAATAAACAATGTAGGATTTTATTATGCCTATAAGTTGTACCTGAAAACTTATAACACGAGACCGAAGGTCGAGTGTTATAAGTGCAACAATAATGATCCGAGACCACAGGTCGAGGCAGATTCTTGTACTTTAGTGCACGAGCCTGCGAGTGCCACTAAGTGTAACTACCTCACGAGCCTGCGAGTGATGTAGTTTTACTTTTTAACCGAGCCTGCGAGGTCTAAAAGTGTACGAATCTGGGACATTATTGCTGACGTCAGGTACAACGAAAACAGGCATAATAAAATTGCATTGTAAAATTTTTTAAACAAGAGTGAGAGACACTTTAGCAGGGGCTGTCTCTGAGACCGCAAAATTCATTGTGTGGTCCGCACAAAAGACTAGCAAATTTGGGTGGGTTGTACAAATAAGCACACTGAGCGCGCAAATGATGGAGTTTCGCCAATTTTTTTGTACTGTGGGATTCACAAGGCTTTCACCTACTGCTTTGTGAAAACCTGGTGGAAAACGGTTGATCACAAGATTTGCAGTGATCTAAACCGCTGGGAACTTCATTTCATAGTGTATTTCATATTTGGTGGAGTACGGCTCTTTATCCGCCTATCACTAAAAATTGAGATAGAAACTCGAAAAAAATCGTCTCATGAGTCATCCAAAATCGTCCATTCTACCGATTCCCGGGTCGTTTGGGGTTCCAGGCCCAACCGTCTGGGAGCCTATTGCCACATAAGTAAAAAAAAGCCGGTTGATTTTTCGACCGGGTCATTTTGCGGTCTCACCAAGTATCACGTGATCTGATCACATGATCTGAGGTGTTGAAAATTGGACTTTTACAAGTAAACATATGAATCTCTCTCCCTCCCACTATTCTACACTATAATCTCACTTGTGTGTGCACAGTTACACACAAAAGGGGGGGGGACTTTCCACCCTTCTGCTTCACAGGACTGTTGACCAAGGGCAGTGCTGATCAAACTGTAAACATTTGCAACTAATTGATATCAAAGCAAAAATCACTCTACCCGACTAATTTCAATAGGCTGAATCACATGAGCAACTTTTTAAAGCTCTCAGAGGTCGATAAAGTGCTATAATTGGTTATAATAGGGTCTAATTGATCTAAATTACAACTTCTCCCCTGAAAACGCTATGAAGTCGTATGAGGGCACTATACCCACTGACTTGGATACCCTGATTCACATGAGCATATTTTCTAAGCTCTCAGAGATCGATAAAGTGCTCTAATTGGGTCCAATTGACCAAAATAATTACCACTTTTCATAAGTTCATAAGTTCATTTTAGTCAGGGCATATGATGCCAAAAAATGCTGAAAAAGGACATAATTGTTATCAAGCTAATTCTACTTCTAGTAGGCTCTAACACCAAAAAAATTGGCCGCGGTTTTATCAATGAAGAAGTTGGGTTTTTCGGCCACGCCTTTTTACCCATGTTTTTAGCCTTCTGGCGAAAACCAAAACAGGGCTTAGGAAAGGAGTAGAGGTTAAGAAAGGAGTAGAGGTTAATTAGATAATTGGATAATTAGATGAGCAGGAGATGTGTATAACCGTTTTTTGGCTATACGGCTATAGCCACTCTGGAGTGGTTTAGAGACTTTTCACTGGTGCCATTTTGTTCAGAAGAAAAAGTTAATCTAAGAGTTGTGAAGAAATTTATGGTCTATCTCTAACCGTTCTGTGGATATTTGCGGTCAAAGTATGCCAATGTACTCATTTTTTGGCATTTTAGGCTAATTTTCGAGTACATTGGCATACTTTGACCGCAAATATCCACAGAACGGTTAGAGATAGACCATAAATTTCTTCACAACTCTTAGATTAACTTTTTCTTCTGAACAAAATGGCACCAGTGAAAAGTCTTTAAACCACTCCAGAGTGGATATAGCCGTATAGCCAAAAAAACGGTTATGCCCATCTCCTGCTCATCTAATTATCCAATTATCTAATTAACCAGATGAGATAGAGACTTAATTTCCGCACCTACCCCCACTAATGCGAAGATGCTACACATTTTAGTGCCCTCAGATTTGTCTCTACTCCTTTCCTAAGCCCCGTTTTGGTTTTCGCTAGAAGGCTAAAAACATAGGTAAAAGGGCGTGGCCCAAAAACCCAACTTCTTCATTGAAAAAACCGCGGCCAATTTTTTTGGTGTTTCTAGGGACCTATTAGAGCCTACTAGAAGTGGAATTAGCTTGATAACAATTATGCCCTCATTTTGTCATCATATGCCCTGACTATTTGGAGACACTGAGCACACTGATTTGAGAGAGATGGCACCCTACAGGAGTCAAATGTTAATTATTCTGGTCAATTAGACCCAATTACGCTCAATTAGAGCACTTTTTCCACAAATAAGAGCTTTTAAAAGATACTCATGCCCTGTTCATGTGAATCAGGGTATCAAAATCAGTGGGTAAGTGTCTCCAAATGAACTTTAGAGATTACAGGGAAAAGTGGTAATTATTTTGGTCAATTGGACCCAATTAGAGCACTTTCTCGATCTCTGAGAGCTTAGAAAAGATGCTCATGTGAATCAGGGTATCCAAGTCAGTGGGTATAGTGCCCTCATACGACTTCATAGCGTTTTCAGGGGAGAAGTTGTAATTTAGATCAATTAGACCCTATTATAACCAATTAGAGCACTTTATCGACCTCTGAGATCTTTAAAAAGTTGCTCATGTGATTCAGCCTATTGAAATTAGTCGGGTAGAGTGATTTTTGCTTTGATATCAATTAGTTGCAAATGTTTACAGTTTGATCAGCACTGCCCTTGGTCCACAGTCCTGTGAAGCAGAAGGGTGGAAGGTCCCCCCCCCTTTTGTGTGTAACTGTGCACACACAAGTGAGATTGTAATGTAAAATAGTGGGAGGGAGAGAGATTCATATGTTTACTTGTAAAAGTCGTTTTGCAGTCTCAAATAATCACATAAAATCCAATTTTCAACACCTCAGATCATGTGATCAGATCACGTGATACTTGGTGAGACCGCAAAATGACCCGGTCGAAAAATCAACCGGCTTTTTTACTTATGTGGCTATAGGCTCCCAGACGGTTGGGCCTGGAACCCCAAACGACCCGGGAATCGGTAGAATGGACGATTTTGGATGACTCATGAGACGATTTTTTTCGAGTTTCTATCTCAATTTTTAGTGATAGGCGGATAAAGAGCCGTACTCCACCAAATATGAAATACACTATGAAATGAAGTTCCCAGCGGTTTAGATCACTGCAAAGCTTGTGATCAACCGTTTTCCACCGGGTTTTCACAAAGCAGTAGGTGAAAGCCTTGTGAATCCCACAGTACAAAAAAATTGGCGAAACTCCATCATTTGCGCGCTCAGTGTGCTTATTTGTACAACCCACCCAAATTTGCTAGTCTTTTGTGCGGACCACACAATGAATTTTGCGGTCTCAGAGACAGCCCCTGTTTAGGGCGTAACAATAGAACAAATTCATGATAAGGTAGCAGGCAGAGAAATCAGTATAAGATAAGATAACGCCTGAGATAGGTAAAGAGAGTGAGACATTAGTGAGAGTGAGAGAGATAAAGAATGTGTGGGTCCGGGAGTTCGTACTTCGTAACCGTTATCTTGATCTCGGTGCTGCAACGGCGTGAGAGTGTGACATAAAGAAAGAGAGAGAGAGAGAGAGAGAGAGAGAGAGAGAGAGAGAGAGAGAGAGAGAGAGAGAGAGAGAGAGAGAGAGAGAGAGAGAGGGGTGTTATAAGTGAAAACTTATAACACTGGGGGGTGTTATAAGTGAAAACTTATAACACTGGGGGGTGTTATAAGTTGTACAAGCAGTGCTACCTAAAGAATTATATTATATCTCAAAATTTTACAATGTATATTTAAAAATCTTTAGAAATCACACGAACGCTGTTGATGGTCAAGGCTTTCATAGTTCTGCATCTTTACAGTCCAAATCAAACCGTCCTACACTACACAGCCAGCACTAAAACCATATCAAATCAAATTATCATTTTCCCATCATATTCCCAGGCATGTTCACCTCGTCATTACTCTACAATGAATCCGACTTCAATCCTGAGTCTATTGGCACTTCTGAGAAGGTCCTGTGTACCATTCAGACAATCACCAGTGACTTCCCTCGGTCACTCATGGTGTACAGTTATGTGATAGGGATGTGCGGAAGAATAATAGCGACGTACGCCCCTCTAAAGTACTTCAAGTATTTCAAGTGAGTACATGAAAAGTTCAATTGTCAGCAGTGTTTTTAACTCAATGTTTTTGTAAAAATAATTTTTGTCAGGGCTAAGGTTGTCGTAGAGCTACTTTGTCTTTGTGCCTTTTTCGCACTTGTTGGCACTGTCACTGAGTTATTTGTGGTCGAAAAAGCTTACGCCGGAAACGTGGGAATGTGTGCTGGGACTTCGGTAAAAAATACAAGCATCATTTACCGATCAATTTTAAAATGCATTATATCTTTATTCTAAACGTCATGGTTTCATAACTCAATTTACTTAAAATCACAGAGGCTCATCCACTCCTCTCACCCATGTAGGCAGAATCATATCCCACTGTTCACTTGATATGCGTGGCAATGGTCATGATCCTTGCACTTGTGTTCCAAGTCACCGCATACGGGATCATCATCAAGAAATACGTCAGGAACAAGGTCTCAGTCGGTAAGTTGGTCTTATAACAAGATGTCATTTTAGATAACATAACATTTTAGATGACATAACATTAAGAAGTTTACGACAGGGATATATCAGTAGAGACTATAACACTAGCTGTTTCAATTTTCTGCAGACACGTCGAAACCAATCCCTCTTTTTACAGCGGCAGATCTCAGTGATGACGCCAGCAAAGGAATTCTAATCGCCGCGACATCCTACGGTATCTTTAGCCTCATTTTCCCTCAGGAGCTAGTCATCATGTTTTATCTCATTGCAAACATCACAATCGGGGCTTACATGATGAAGGTAGGAGGACAATGGAAAATTAGTTGTCACCCGTTATATTGGACAATGGGTGCTGATCTAGCATATCACTTCCTGTTAAATTCCTATATCAGAAAATCCTAAATGTATTCATCGCATGAGGATACACGCCTGTTTCCATGCTTCAAGCAGAATTGAGCATACCTTCTCAACCCCCCCCCCTTTATCAGGAACGTAACATGACTTCACAACACACCCCCCCCCCTTTATCAGGAACGTAACATGACTTCACATATCCCCCCTCAGTCACCCCCTTTCCTTTATCAGGAACGTAACATGACTTCACACCCCCCCCCCTTTATCAGGAACGTAACATGACTTCACACCCCCCCCCCCTTTATCAGGAACGTAACATGACTTCACATATAATCCCCCTCAGTCACCCCCCCCCCCTATCAGGAACGTAACATGACTTCACATATCCCCCCTCAGTCACCCCCTCCCCTTTATCAGGAACGTAACATGACTTCACAACACCCCCCTTTATCAGGAACGTAACATGACATCCTCGGAGAGCAATCACAACAAGGAAACCTTCTTTTTCCTCCGCCTCTCTTCCATCTACATAGTGGTCATGTGTCTCACAGTGGCTTACTACGCATGTTATATTTACTACAGGGTGACTTATAGCAAGAGCGAGGTTGAAATAATGCACACGTATTACAACGCTATCATCCTGTTTTACGTCAAGGTACAATATAAAACTTCAGTTAAAATTGATTGTCTCAGTTTGTCCTTAAACTTATATCTGTTTTAAAGAAACAACAGCCAGAATTATCGTACGACGTACGTTACACACAACTATTTCCTGGCAGGAACTAGCGAACATACTGCTAGGTCTGATAAACATGTTCCAAATGTGGAAACACACTAAGGATCTGAGGAACAGACTGGACGAGAGTTTCTTCGATGGACTCAAACGGAAGGGTGCATTCGAAATGAATATCATGAAGGGTAGGTGTATCAATAATTAGTAACTTATATTCACACAGTGCATTCTTTATAATTTAACTTTTGAGGTCTAATAATCATCCAAAACCAGTACAATAAAACGTTACTACTTCAACAGACTCAAATGTATCGGCGTGGATGAAGATGAACAACGTCAAGAAACCTTCAATATTCAAAGTGAAGAGGAAGTTTGTGAGAACTAGCGATGGTAGAATTAAACTGACGAGGAAGCGTCGCTACAGGGAGAGAGATGAGGAAAAAGAAAAGGAGAGATTGGCTGTAAGTCTTTGAAAGTTGTAAGGTCTAATTTTAATTTAGGTTAAAGTCTGTTGAACAGACTCAGTGAACTTTTTCATTTTACGATTGATTTTGTTTTCAGGCCATCACACCAGTTGACCCACCAAAAACAGGGACTCTTGGAAAACGGTTGTCCCTCAAGAGACTAGGTTCAACCAAGAATGTAACGAACAAACAACCACCATCCGACTTATCTACAATAAAAGAAGTAAAAGAGCCAAAGCCCATAAAGGCGCATGACTCAGTTAAAAAGGATGGTTCAATTAAGAAGGATGGTTCATTGAAGCGAGCTGGAGAAAAACTGAAAGATTGGGATACTTCCTCGTTGTCGAGCTTCAAGCGGCTAAGCCTTAAGAGGAAAGAGGGCAGCGTAAAAAAGAAAGAAGGAAGCATTATGAAGAAGGACTCCAAATTGGATATAAAGGTGAAAGATGGAAGTGTGACAAGGAAAGATCCCATGATTGATTTCGGGGAACCTTCTGGATCTAACAAATCTTCATCTACACGAAGGAGTGGTTCAAAGAAAGGTCGATCAAAACCCGATGATGACATTGTACCAGATCCATGGGTTTAACAGTGAATAGTGCCTTTATTGTTTTTATTGATTCAAATACCAGGGTTTACATTTAATACTAGGGGTTTGGAATTTAAATTTAGCGAATTAATTATTACAGTTCGACACACCTTTCTAATTCAGTATTTCAATTATGAACATTTCATTTGTGCCATGGCTGAAAGAACGTCGACGTACGATGAATTACAATTTAGAGAGAATTAGAAATTCTGACGCAAATAAACAGAGACAAATCACAGTCCATAGATGACAGAGAGATATATGTGATAATATAAAGACGAGAGATGTACAATTATCTAATTGTCCCTCACCCATCTGTCAAATGTTCACATTTAAACTGCACTTTTCATTTGTCTCCTTCTGATAACTTGCTAATATGTGAACAGATGTAATTTATACTAATTGTTATGTTCGAGTTACATTATTATTAAATTACCTGTATAATTTAGCCCTATTAATGTCCATATTAATTTCTTCCTTGTTTGAGCATGTAGGATTTATAGCCAGTCGTCCGTGAAGTATACTGAGCAGCTAAAAGATCGGAAACCGAGATCGTTGTTTTTACTATCAGGATAGCAAAAGAGAGATGACTCCTAACATCTCCTTTTAATTCTAATACGTTCACGGTGTGTTTCATAGTATAACACACTATTACAACATGATTCAATTTCACACACGTCACAATGTAAATGTCTAACAGTCTAACACACATGTCACATGTACACTGTCGTTATAATCTGTCTGCTGGTCTTTTGCCAATATTACCATGTTTATTCACACCGCTATGTTCGGTCTACCACCATTGTCAATATTTGTATTTGTAACAATCGAAATCATCTGAGCTGTTTGATCAGTGTTTGTTTCATTCTTCATGTATCTTCCCTGTCAATCATGTGATATATACATCTACCATTATATAAACACCTAATAGAGACATATATGCTCAAAATTGAACACTGTTTTTTTGTACTGCTTGATTGGCCTAATAAACATATCTTACCTTGCTCCACCCTATCTCACCGCGGCCCAAAACAAATCATTCTCACAGGTGAGTGGTATTATGGAATGTATACATAATGGAATGTATAATGTATAGTATACATTGTATAGGAAAGGCTCTTGTCCACTAAATCGGGGTGTCTACTAAATCGGGGTCAAATAATGTTAATTTCCCATATCGGGGGAAAAAATCCTGTCCCTAAATCGGGGGCCCCTAAATCGGGGTCCGACTGTAATTCTTTTATTCGTTATCTCACGTCCTTCCACGACTTATACTGCAAACTGGTGGATCTAAATATAGTCATTATACATCTATACAGGACAATTACCTCCTAATATAGAGAGGGAGGGAGAGAGAGGGGGAGAGAGAGAGAGAGAGAGAGAGAGAGAGAGAGAGAGAGAGAGAGAGAGAGAGAGAGAGAGCGAGAGAGATTTATATAAAGATGCAAAGGGATGGACGGATAGAGAGTCTTCTGTAAAGAGCAGTTTGTAGCAGTTTGCTTCTGCAGCAGATCAGTTGTATAACTTTGAGTTTTGCTGACTCATACACTGAATTTATAATAATACAAAACCGATGCTTTAGCGATTGCCATTGCATTAACATGATTAGTATCAGTTTGACTATCTTTGTTGCACTTTTATCTTTATAGACCTCAAATAATCATTAGTGTATGTGTATTGTGAGCGATATAGCGGATCGACTGGTTCGAAGAATTCTTGCACCTGGATTGTATCCTTTTGAGCCCAGCTGATACACGCTAAAGGTAATCACAGCGCTGGCAAGGACAGCCTCATTGAATTAAATCTGTTTATTGCAAGCCAAGTTTTCTATTAACCTTTGGAGACCAAGCGAACCTTAAAATATCCCAAACTTCAGATTTAGCAGTCAGATAGAACGCCCAGCTAAAGGTATAATTAGCAACTGATGCAGAAAGGAGGGCCATCTTTTGTATGGGATCATGTCGGAGTTTTATGAAGGACGCGAAAAGGTAAAATTATATATCCTGATAAAACCCGGGTCCAGATCTTAATTCATATGCACTGCAAAGTGCAGACTGCTGCAGAGTGCAGTATCCACTAACAACTAATACCTAACGAACATTTTTGAATGGCACCCCAATACCTAGGTGGTTAGAGCTGGGTATGCACGGGGAAGTGGACTACTCGATGTGGGACGAGATACGTGGGTAAAGCTACTAAGGGGAGCAGGCTGTGAGATATTAAGGTAAAGTTTTTAATCAATTGTTTTATTCAAACAGCTGGACAAATGTTGAGCTTGGTAATAAACCTATGTGTAAAACTAGAGTCGAAAGTATCAGCACCAGAAGGAGATATCAAAGTTACTTCCTAGAGTCGAAAGATTATGTACTTTCTGAACGATTCGAGTGTAACCAGTACACATTTTCAAAACCAAAACTTAAGATATTTTAACTGCAGTGAGATAAGACAGGGGAAAGTTAAAGCATTTCTATTAAGTGAGAGTTCCTTGTTTGTTTGGGATGATCAACTGCTACTAAAAACATGTGGCACCACGACGCCCCTGTCTCTTCTTCACTCACTAGACAAGGCTGGACTACAGAGTGTGGTTTATCAGCACGGTGCATTTCTTAGGCCTAACGAACAACAAGACGGATACAGGTATTGTAGCTGAATCTTTCGTTCTCCGACCAACACTCTCTGTGTTGTGGTCCTGAATGTATCTTTCTGCCTTTGTCTCCCATTATTACCGCTAATCCCGCCCACAATAATGAATACGAAATACCTTCAGAACCTTCACCGAGATAGAAAAAGAAGTAAAGGATCTTGTGAGACTGTTCAATGGCCCTATCACCATGATACACCCCACCTTATTCGCAGATGGAAGTTTGGAATTCAACGCCTCTCTAAACCACAAAACAGCTCAATTTATCGATCTAAAACTAAGTAATTTATTCCCGGATAGCCTATACAACACAGCACCATCTCAAGATCATATCTCCTCCCTATTTCGGAGTATCTTTAACCGATCTGGCCAGTGGACTGTCGATCTCTATCATTTTGAACCGTGTGGGTTCTCCCTAAACGCTGTGGACAACACAGGAGAGAAATATGCCACTGTTCATGTAACTCCGGAACACAAGTTCTCTTATGCTTCATTCGAAACCAATGACATCGATCTGTTGATGTGGGAAGTCGAGTTTATTGTTCGAATTTTTGAGCCGAGAAATATGGATGTATCTATAAATTGGCCCGACAAATCAGCTAAGAAAAAGTTTTTGAGGAACATAAGGAAAGTCATGGACTTGGTGATGCCTGGACAACGGAGCGGAGGGAAAACGAATCTTTACCAGTTTATCAAAAAAATGTAGATATTAGTTATTTAGCTCATATTTTATTCGCTAACCATATGTATCAACCATATGTATTACTTTTATTCTTCTTGTTCAAGTAAAACACAACTTATCCCAAGACTATCCCGGAAAGTCATTTTATTTGCAAGCCAATAATATGTGTCCCTACCCCCTCCCATACAAAGAAGTCGGTACGGTCGGTATCACATTGCATCATTTCTTATTTCTGGTCATAAACTCCTTGATTAGGAACTTACTGAGAATCTGGGTAATTTTAAGAGGTGATGTTATTTGCCGCTAATTTCTCCATGTAATGTCCCGTTTGGTCATTACTAAGATCTGCTTAGCGTAGCTGTGCTGAACTAGAGAGTAGAGTCTAGAGCCCACGTTTTCCCGGGTTCAATTGTTATATGAGGAATGTATCAGGCACCTGCGGACTCGGCTGTCATTATCTATGGTGAGGTCAATTACCTGTTCTATCCGAGGATACCGAGGAAGGAGCAGGCGTGATCTGCCTACAACAGACCTCTATCATATATATTAGCTTTTTACTGTCACATTTATCATGATCTTATCTGTGTAGCCAGATGGCTAGTTCGCTGTTTTTATAGAAATGAATTTGTTAGGCCGGATGCATGTGGCCTCTTTTATTATTATTATTTCCCCCTTTTTCTTTTATTGTTATATTGAATATTCTATCGCGAATAATTTTTGAAAGCGGTTCTATAGCAATGAGAGATGAAATACGAAACTTATATCCACTCAAGAAAGAAGCTAGGCTGGGTTCCTTGGGTCCAGAACCCAATTTTAGGGCAAGAGATGGTCAAAACTAGTCAAAAAGTTGGAAAAGAAGCGATTTTTGTTGAGAAATTTGAAGTGCACGCTTCAAAAAAGCCCGCGCTTTGGACCCTGCAGCGTATTCCAAAATAAAACGTCGCGGATTTTCTCACGGTATACCCGCTACGCGCGATTCACTCCGTCTAATTTCTATTCGGCGATCGCGCGTGCTGTGAAATCAGCTGTATGGATAGAACTAGAATATGCAAAACTCGAGGGTTTTGGGATAATGAAACAGGCAACAGAATTATCATTGGAATATATAAGCTTACATAAAAAACATTCATTTCTAAATGTATGACCTGCTAATTTTGCTGATTAGAGAATCATCACTTTTAATCCTAAAACTCAGGCTTGTCCCTATGTTCGAGGCCCCTCGGAAATGTTCAAGTCATGCACAATCAAGTGACTTGATTCAAGTCACGCCCACCAATCACAGCTCAGAACGCGCGGAGTGCTTTCCGCGTTCTGAGCTGTGATTGGTGGGCGTGACTTGATTGTGCATGACTTGAACATTTCCGAGGGGCCTCATTTTAGGGCAAGAGATGGTCAAAACTACTCAAAAAGTTGGAAAAGAAGCAATTTTTGTTGAGAAATTTGAAGTGCACGCCAGGGACGTCGCTGGGCCTTCGGCCCAGCGCGTACCTGTGCGTCCAGGGGCCTTGGGCGGGAGCCCGGGTCAGGGGGAGTGGGGGGTGAAACCCCCCACAAGCGGGGTCCAGGGGCGCAGCCCCGGCGGGGGTGTAGGGGGCAGAGCCCCCGCAAGCAGGGTCCAGGGGCTGCAAGCCCCGGTGGGGGTCGAGGGGGCGAAGCCCCCGGAAAATTTTGACGTTTTCGCGATGATTTTAACAATCAGAGAGCGCTTGAAAAGTGGAAACAAGAAAGCGACACAGAAGAAGACGAAACGTGAAAACAAGCGTTTTTTGCAAACCGAATGAACATGAACAACGCGCAAACTTTGAAGACTATTGCGCGGTTGTTGTTTAGCGCGTGAACTGCGCGTCACAATCTCGCGCGAAGACCCCTGTTTCAAGTAAAAAGGAGGACCGCGCCTGAACGGATTTGCAGTGAACAGCGGGCCGATGTGACAACATTTCACTTCTCGTTCATTACGGTGTGCGCGGTAGGGTTATCTATTTGCGCAACGAAAGTCATACTGGAATGTTCGGGCGTCCAGCATGATGACCAGGGGACTTAAGGGGTTCAGAGAATCACTTGCGCGTAGGCAGCAACCCTGTGGGCGAGCCGTACGGGCCGATAGTTAATAATAGTTTTTTAAAGTTTTTAAAAGTTAATAAAAGTTAAAAATGCGCGGCACGCTGAAAAGCCGAAAAAAATTAACTTTTTCAGGGTTCCGCGCATTTTTAACTATTTATAACTTTTATTAACTTTTGAAAACTTTAAAAAACTATTATTAACTATCGGCCTGTACGGCTCGCCCACAGGGTTGCTGCCTGCGCGCATATGATTCTCTGAATCCATTTAAAGTGCGTTTCAAACGACTTGACCTGAGATTCCTGGAAATTCAGGATTTCCCCTTTGTAAATACACGCGCAATGCGCCCAATTCCAAGAATTACGGGTCAAGTCGTTTGAAACGCACTTTAGACCCCCGGTCCTCATGCTGGACGCCCGAAGTCTCGAAAAGCCAATTCCAAAGATCGATAACCCTAGTGCGCGGCCCATAATTGCGTAGAAAAACGAAAGTTTTGGCGTGCGCGAGCTCAGTTTGTACAAAACGCTGCAGCGCGCTGAATTTAAAAAATTTTTCAGTTTCACGGAAAAAAAGTTGAGCGTCCATGGACGCTTGGACGCATAGTCGAAGCTCTTACGGTAATTCCCACGCCCCGTGGGAAAGTTTTTGACCGTGGGAAAGTTTTCAAAGCGTGGGAAAAGAGAGATACATACAATAACTATAAAAAATAAATATTTTTTTTCTTAGTTATTGTATGTATCTCTCTTTTCCCACGCTTTGAAAACTTTCCCACGGTTGAAAACTTTCCCACGGGGCGTGGGAATTACCGTAAGAGCTTCCACTAGCACGGTGAGCGACGTCCTGTCTGGCGCCGCGACCCATCTGAGCGCACTGTCGCGCGCTCAGATTAGATTTGAGAATCAAATTGGGGTCTGGCGCCGCCAGACAGGCGACGTCCCTGGTGCACGCTTCAAAAAAGCCCGCGCGCAGGCTCTAAAGTGCGTTTCAAACGACTTGACCTGAGATTCCTGGAAATTCAGGATTTCCCCTTTGTAAATACACGCGCAATGCGCCAAATTCCAAGAATTATCGGATTTTTTGAAACTGTCACCCCCCTGAAATAACAAAATTTGTCATATCTCCGGTTCCTGATAAGATAGAGACTTGAAATTTGGAGGTTCGGAAGAACTTAGCAAGATCTTCGTAACTTCCAAATTTCAAGTCTCTATCTCATCAGGAACTGGACTTATCGTCATTTAAAGAAATTTGAAAACCCGAGGGGGGTGACAGTTTCAAAAAATCCGACTTTACGGGTCAAGTCGCTTGAAACGGACTTTAAAAACGCGCTTTGTTATTGGACCCTGCAGCGTATTTTAATTCCAAAATAAAACGTCGCGGCTACTCCGCGGATTTTCTCACGGTATACCCGCTACGCGCGGTTCACTCCGTCTAATTTCTATTCGGCGATCGCGCGTGCTGTGAAATCAGCTGTATGGATAGAACTAGAATATGCAAAACTCGAGGGTTTTGGGATAATGAAACAGGCAACAGAATTATCATTGGAATATATAAGCTTACATAAAAACATTCATTTCTAAATGTATGACCTGCTAATTTTGCTGATTAGAGAATCATCACTTTTGATCCGAAAACTCAGGCTTGTCCCTATGTTCCACTCTCTACCCGAATTGTCCAACGCATTTGCTGTGATAAAGTAAATCTCAGCACCGCTCCCGGGTTCAATTGTCATCTCCACTTTCATGTACCCTCTCTCTACAGGTACCTCTTTCTCGAACACTGTCTCTCCCATTCCCTCCACATCACCCTTCTTCCCTCTACCTCCCTTACAGGTGACACACAATAACACATGGCTAACACGTGATACATTTCCCCGGATCACCGCTTCAACTGTCAGTAGAAGGGACGTGTTAGAGGGGATCCGCATGAAACCTTGCTCTATAGCAGGACTAGTAGCCAAGGCAACACTAGTGGCGTGCTCCTGCACAAAGAAAAACATTGGAAGAGAGAATCGTTGTGTTCGTAGTGTAGCTAGTGTGGAGGAGATGGTGGCCAGATGGGGTTTGGTACACAGCTCAGATACAGTCTCACACCAGGTGTGTAGAGAGGACAGTCTGTCCCGGGGCGAGGCGTCAATCATCCGACTCTGAAGGTCCCTCAAACCATCCTGAAGGGTTGACACCCTGGACTGGATGAATGTTAGTGTTGGGACTGCCCTGCCCACATCACCTCCCCTCATCTTGGCAACAGCTACAACCCCGCTCAACTGGTGCAGGATCTGGAGTTGAGACCTCCGCAGGGACAGGAGGCCTCCCTGAAAGTGTGTCTGTGCATTATTAGCCTGACATTTGATGTTCGTAACAGCTTCGTCGTACAGTTTCACACTCTCCTCCTGGCACCCCGTCTCTGCCTCACAGATCAGGGAGAGAGCCCGAAAGAAGGCTCGGTAGTGGGGATGAGTTGTGGTGAGGTTTGGGAGGGTAACAGCAGCGATCTCCCATACACCGTTACACATAGCAACCCGGGATACACAGTAAACCGACCACGGACTAAGTGTGACCGTGGATAGGAACTCTGTGACATACCGCACAATACACTCCCTCACCTTCTCTGTTGAGTGCGTGAAGAGTGTGATTAGGAGCTTGACATAAACCAGTACCCGCTCCACACCACCACCACTAGTGTCCATGTCAACGTGTTCAGGAGTCAACTTTACCCTGGCCCGTAGTGCAGAGATACAGTAGCACAGCTCAGTGAAGGTAGAGAGGGAGGTGCCGGGGAGTAAACTGAACAAGATTGAGGGATCAGAGGATGGTTGTTCGGAGAGTGAATGGAGAAACTTCCGGACTTGTCCTTGATTTCCATCACGGATCACTCGTATCAGCATGGGGCAGCCGTTCATCTGGGAAGAAAATGGTGTTAAACAGCTGCAGTGGGTTAGCTAGGCGCTCGTAAAAGTTTTGTTTGTTTGTTTGTTTGTTTGTTTGTTCGTTTGTTCATGTTTGTTTGTTTGTTTGTTTGTTCGTTTGTTTGTTTGTTCATGTTTGTTTGTTTGTTTGTTTGTTTGTTTGTTTGTTTGTTTGTTTGTTTGTTTGTTTGTTTGTTTGTTTGTTTGTTTGTTTGTTTGTTTGTTTCTTTGTTTGTTTCTTTGTTTCTTTGTTTGTTTCTTTGTATCACCGCCTATATTATTGTGTGTAAAGAACTTACCGAATGTTCAGAACAGGGAAGAAGTTTTACGGAGGAAAGGTAAAGAGGAAGTGCAATGTGTAGTGGCAAATCAGATAGGGTTTGTTGGGAGAGTAGGTCCCGTGATACAATGTCTTTAGAGGAGCCCTCGCTTAACTTTAGAATCAAATCTGCCACACCTGATAATGTGGTTACAGAGTGGTTACAGGGTGGTTACAGAGTGGTTATGGAGTAGTTACAGAGTGGTCAATGACCACTGGTCATGGAGTGGTTATACAGAGTGGTTAATTGTAGCGGCGAGAATTTTCAGAAGCTCTACCTTGAAATTTGATACACACATTCTAAGTTACATTATAAAAAACCATGACTTGCTCCCATTTTGTATCACAGATTAAATATATTACCCGTCGATTTACCCAATATTGGCCGGGGCGGGGCGGTATCAAAACAGTAAACACCCAACATTCCAATCTTGTTGGCATGGAAACACATTATAACAGCTCCTTACCAGGTATAAGTACGATATTGAAGAGAAGTGCCACATCTTCCTCATTCAGTAGTGCCGGCTGGACCATCACCACCTCCTTCAAACACTGCACTGCTGCACTCCGGACCCTCTCCCTGGGATCCTCAGACAATGTCCGGATGAGAGCGGGTTCACGGACCCGGGTTGCCAGGGTGATGTGTGTCAACACCTGGAGACAGCCCACAGTAACACTCTCTAGGGCCTGCTGGGAGAGAATATCGAGACAAAGCCCGCGGACAAGATGTCCCTGTCTCAAGGGTTAGGTGCATGGAACGCAGGACATCCAGAATTTTAACTTTCTGCTTCTCAGTAGTTGAAAGAGCGGTTAGTAGTTCCTTGAGCTTGGGCACGACAGTCCGGGAGACATCTTGGGAGACAGCAGCGAACTTCTTGCACGCAAAGAGTGCCGCTTCTCGCTCCATTTCTATATACGAGTCAAGTGCCCGGATGACCGCATGAAGAACGCTCTTTGTCTCTGGGTAAAGGACTGACGTCACACCTAGCAACCGGAGGGCAATTGACCTAGCAACGCCATCGTTACTATGGGTAACAGAGAGGACGGGACGGAGGAAAATCTCCCTACTGTTTATCTTGGTGTGGTGTTGCGTTGTACTCAACATGACCCTCAGTATACACAGCCGGATAAAGTTATCATTACACGAACGGAACATCTCGGCTAGCTTTTGAAAGGCTGCATCCACTAAAATAGGGAAACGGACATTCCTCCAGTGTGACTGGCAGTCTGACCACGCTCTCACATTGTTCCTCCCGGGTTGTCGACCGGAGACTTGCTAACACTTGGTTCACCCGCTGCCAGCTAACTGTTTCCATGGCAACACAGGCTAAAGAATTGTGGTGTTAGTGACGTGTACTATAATTATTGGAATGCAAATTGTAAACGTGTGGGTTGTAAAGGAATTATTTTTACAAAAATTAGCTATAAAAATTTTCTATACATTTCACTTTTTACGAATATAAAAAAACAGCACTTTTAATCAAACTTTTAAGTCTTTTGCAGATAAAAATTAAACGTTTTTACAAATTTCAGGAGTGATTATAGTTCCGACAGGCGTTCATGAAGCCCTGTAGCAGAAATCCTCTGGGCCTCATTAAACATTAAACATTCAGTAAGTATTCCCCTAACATCAGCATCATAATTATCATCACCCAGCTCTCCAAATAAAGGTTGTCCAGTACTCGAAATTAAAAGATCTCCATTACGAAGTAAATCATCTCGATAATTACGGAAGAGCATATAATTCATGAATCCAACAAGCTCCGGATGGCAGAGTAGCTCAAGTCCAAAAATCCCAATCATCCACACGTCAGACTTGTAGCTTGGAACGGGACATGGTTGGAACGTCTGGATCGATTCCATTCGGCGGCCTTGTTTCCAGACGTAGTAATTACGCTCAGGTGAAGCCCAAATTGGGTTAAAATCGGCGATTTGTAGAGACTCATGACGTGACCTGCCTTCAGGAAGAACGGCCGAAAGTCCAAAATCGATTATCTTAAAAACAGGGTTTGTGTCATCGCCAGAAACGGTAACATTATCTTTACGTATGTCCCGGTGAAGAAGTCGTTTCCCATGAAGGTACTTCACGGCATCGGAGACATGGAGCAGAGCCAGTTTTGTATGGCTATCAGGAATTTCAACATTATTATACCTTGTCCCGATTGGTTCTCCAGCGAACTCCAAAACAAGGAAGATGAACCGATCTCTCTGCTGCCCAAAGAGTATCGGGCCCTTTAGAATCCTCATAACATTGGGGTGGGATAGATCCAGCATATGGCCAGCCTCCTTAATTATGCGATTGTATACCAAGTCTGAAAGAGAACATGTGTAAACCTAAGTAATTGAAACACTCGTGAGCTGTTTGTTTATGTTACAAGCACACATTATTGTTATATAAGTATCTTATGATAGCAATGGAGACGTATGCAAAGGGAAGTTTCAGGCTTTTCGGCACTACTTTAAACAAATTAATTTGAGGACGCAATGTTCTTGGATTAACAGCCTGTTTTAGCCATGGAGTTTTAGGAATGGTTGTTAACAACGCCTCCAACATGATTCTAGACAACACACCTCTAGAGGAAGTCTTTACCAGGGTATCATCGCCCGTGTTGGAGAGGATTATACAGATTGTACAAAAGGAGCTAGAGAGGCGTAAGAGAGATGGAGTACCAGAAAAGGATCCGAATCAGTTTGTTACCCACCACGGGAGATATGTTTCTGATGATGACCTCGAGATGATGAAATGGGAAGTAGGAGGATTAACTGGCAAGAATACCTGGCTTACTAACACTGGGTGTCCCTACGGGTGGGCCAATGTGGACCTGGCACCCAAGGACATAGCTAAATACCCGAACATCGATAAGCTGATGGGGAGGATTAACAAGGAACAAGGGACTGAGTTTAACTCCTGCCTAGTCACTAGATACCGAAAAGGGGACGGCGTGGGATACCACTCAGATTTCGAGACTTCGCTGGTGGACAACTCACCCATCACCGTCGTGACCGTCGGCAACGACGGTGCTGTAGATTTCATTCCCTACCTTGGAGATGGCAGGATGCGGCCTAAGCTGTCTATAACCACTAAGGATGGTGATGCGTACACCATGAAGCCAGGGTGCCAAGAGCACTTTAAGCACCGTGCGCAAAAGGTTGAGCATGGCGTGAGATATGCCCTGTCTTTTAGGAAGAGGCACAAAACATCGCCTCCAGAACCAACTCCACCTGCACCAACCCCAGCTAAGTCCCAGAAGGTGCCCCAGTTCGCAGTACACCCGTCTCGGGTGGAAGCTCCAGCATCACAGATGACTTTGTCGCCAACCTCGCCGCCTGCCGTAGATGGGTATCAGGAAGAGAACTCTGTACTCCCTACCAGATCGCCCCTTCTACCAACACCAACACTGCCGAACCCCAGACTGACACCAAGGACACTTCTACTAGGAACCAGTATGACGAAGTGGATCCACGAGGACCCGGCGCTAGTGACCATCTCGATTTCAGGGGCGAGACTTTGTAGGCCGAATGAGAACTGGAGGGGGAGTTTGGCTATGGATATGTTGAAAGGACTGGAAGTAACGCACCCATGTCTAGAGGTTAATAAGGTTATTTTGGCGTTTGGGACCAATGATATCAGATATTGGGGAGGGTTTGTAAGGTCGAGTAAGGGAAAAGGGAGTGTGTATTTATGCCTTATATAAGGCATATGTAGATTTAGTTAGGGAGGTTAAGAGAAGGTTTGGGGAGGATACCGAGATCGTTCTCGCTACGGTTATCCCTCTCAGACCTGATAGTGGTTGGATAGCGAGTAACGTGTTCATGTTCAATCGTTCTCTGCTCTCTACCCAGTTCTCTGCTCTCTACTCAGTTCTCTGCTCTCTACTCAGTTCTCTGCTCTCTACTCAGTTCTCTGCTCTCTACTCTGCACTACGTTTGATTTCTACATCCTAATCAGCCCCCCTGTAGTGCGCTCACTCGCTTTATAGTGAACGAACAAACCAACGCCTAAACAACAATTTGAGTAAGGAGTAGGGATGTCAGGTTCTGATTCAAAAAGACCGATCCGGAATCCTCAGTCTAAGAGCCCTATTTCTGATTTGTTTCTGCCCGGTGCCCCGCCAATTACGACTAAGAAGCAGCTCCAGTCGAAATTCAGTAATCTTGATCTGTATGACGTGTTTCTTGCAGTTCTAATCAACCACCAAGCGAGTACTACTCTTGTTGCTGAGTTGTCGAATAAAGTTGTGGAACTAGAGGAACAAATTGACGATTTGAAAGAAGATATGGTGGATCTAAAGACGAAGTCCCGAGATCTGGATGACCGACTACTGCGACAGGAGGCCTACTCAGGTCGAAATACGATCATTGTGGCAGGTCTTCCGGAGGATGATTCTGAAACACCTGATTCTCTCGAGGACAATCTTGTGGACATGCTCAAGAAGTCAGACCCCACCATCACCAGACAAGATATAGGAATTGCCCACCGCAATGGGAAGACTAAGAAGCCTGGTTCAGCTGGCCGATCTATCACCTGTGTTCTGACGAGAGCTTCTAGGAAAGACACGTTGATGAGGAAGGACAGCCGCAGCAAGCTGAAGACTAACCACGAGGTGATTCTTTTCCACCGCTTGTCCGAGGGACTCAGACGGAGGAAGAAGGATTTAGAAGAATTAGCTTGTGTCAAATGGGTGGCCTTTTCGGGTCACCGCTTGTTTACTGTGTGTGTAAAGAAAGATGATGGTAAAGACAATTTTATCAAAAATGTACTAAGAACAGAGGATGTAACAGAACAGAACTAGTTTTACTACGCACTAATTTTGTTCCTATTTCTTTCCCCCTCTCTGTCTCACATTTTCTGTGTGTGAGTGGAGGAATGGAATGTGTTCCAGATTGTTCTGTGCTACTTCTGTAACCTATTTATTTTCATCTTAGATTTTACCCCTTTCATTTTATCCTTCTAGCTTATTTGTATAATTGACATTTGACATGTTTAACTTAACTTGGTCAATTATTAGTTATTTTGCCTTACTAACACCTGCTATCCCTCTCCCACCATTGCATGACATGAATTTTGTTTGGGTTGACACATGTGAGGAGGAGATGAGGAGACGGAGGAGGTTCTGCTGCTGTTGCTGCTGTTGTTGCTGGTTCTATTGGGCACAGGTTAGTTCTACTACCATTCCCCCTACCCCTATATCTCTCTCCAACCTTAATATCTTACTTTTGGTTATCTGCAATTGCTCTATACTTAACCCTGGACCTCGTGGCCTCAAAGTTATTTATAACAATGTTCAGGGGCTGGTGAGTCCAGGTCATCTAGACTCGGTCTCCCCTCCCCTGAATATGACCAAAGTTTTCGAGATCCAGGATTTTGTGTATGGTAATTCTGCTGATATCATAATTCTGAACGAAACTTGGCTGAAACCCAAGATTAGTTCTGAACTTATCTTTCCCACCAATTATAAAGTCTTCAGATTAGATCGCTCTGGGCACACCCACCCCCGTGATCCCTCAAATCCCACTAGATTTAGGGAGAATGGAGGTGGTGTCCTCATTGCACACCGGGAAAACATTTCTATTTCTAGTTTCAAATTCTCTAAACCAAACGTTAAAGCAGAGCTTCTAACCATTTTTCTCTCTCTCTCTAACGGGAAGAAGCTCTGTTTTTCAACTTTCTACCGGGTGGGGACGCTTGGAGATGATAACTTTGCTGAATTCAAGCAGCACTTTGATTGCTTGTTCTCAGCTAGGAACATATCCAAACACGTCCTTATCGGCGATTTTAACTTTTCTCATGTCAACTGGCCGGCCTCTCTGCCACGCAATCGTGTGGAGGAGTTATTTCTATCTTATCTTCTAGATGACCTAGGTCATTCTCAACTTATTAACTCCTCCACACACAGCAAGGGCCGAACTCTAGATCTATGTTTTACCAACGACCCTGCGTGTGTGACAGACATCGACATTTTAGACCAACATAGCTTGTGCTATAGTGACCACTTTCCTATTTCTATTTTGATTGATGTCGATGTAGGTCCCATTCGCCAGGCGCGGAGAAACATACGTATCTATGATAAAGGGGACTATGAGTCCTTTAATTCTGACCTGAGCTTTATTGACTGGGTTACTGAATTCTCGGGCGACATAGATTACAACGTTAACAGATTCAACATCATTGTCACCACCCTCATAGATAAGTACATTCCTATCAAGTCTGTCAAACCCATCCTTCTCCCCATCTGGTATAATCACGAGTGTGAGAGTGCAAGGGTTAGGAAGGAAAATCTAAGAAAACGTTGGAAGAACTCTAGTTCTGAGACTGACTTGGATAACTTCAAAGCCGCGAGAAAGCATTTCAAGAACGTGTGTGAATCTAGTGCGAGACTTTACTGTGATGTTGATGATCATGATGTAGTAAGTAGGAAATTTTGGAGGCAAGTAAAAGTAACCTCCAAGTCTACCAGGATACCCCCCACTGTCAACAATGGGACGGTGTTCAGGTCAGTTTTGGAGGAACAAGCTGATCTTTTCAATGAACAATTTGCCTCTAATTTTTCTGAAGCTAGCACATATGACATTGACACTGATAGTACTGACAGTTCCATTGATTGTGATTTCTCTGCTAGCTCTGTTTATCAAGTTCTCTCTAAACTTAATGCCCGCAAAGGTCCAGGACCTGATAACATCCACAGCATTGTATTCAAGAGATGTGCGGGGTCCCTGGCGTTTCCTCTGTCTCTCCTCTTTGAACAGGCGTACAGTGGCGGTGGTCTACCAGCAATCTGGAAGACAGCCAATGTTGTCCCTGTTCACAAGTCGGGTGACAAGAGGGATGTCAGGAACTACCGTCCAATTTCACTGACCTGCATTGCTAGCAAAGTTTATGAGAGAATTGTCACCAGCCGTTTGTTGGACCATTGCTATGACATGATAGATAGCAGACAGCATGGGTTTTTACCTGGTAGAAGTTGTCTCACCCAGCTGATATCTGTCTATGATGACCTAGCTTTGAATGATAACGACAAGCGCACCTCTGACCTGATTCTATTTGATTTCTCCAAAGCGTTTGACAGTGTTAATCATGACTTACTCCTTTCTAAACTTCAACTAAATTTTGGGATAACTGGTAAGATGCTGTCGTTTATCCGAAACTATCTTATTGGTCGATCTCAGAGAGTTGTGATAGGCGGGAAGATTTCATCTAACCTCAGCGTTCTTTCGGGAGTTCCCCAGGGCAGCATTTTAGGTCCCCTCCTCTTCATTCTATTCATTAATGATATCACTGAGTGTGTGAGTGGTGAGTGTAAGATCGCCTTGTATGCTGATGATCTGAAACTTTGGTCTAGGATCAATGGTATGCAAGATCACACTGACATGCAAATCTCTGTTGACAACCTTTACAAATGGTCTAACATTAACAAGATGAAGTTTCATCCTAGTAAGTGCAAAGTAATTTCTACCAGTTCATCTAGGTGTGAGGCTACATGGGGCGAGCTCCCCTGTTTCCTACATTCCTATGTTCTAGGTGATACTGTCTTGGATAATGTCACTGTTCAGAGAGATCTGGGTGTTATTGTCAATAACCATCTCACTTGGAATAATCACACTGATTACATTCTCGATAGATTTACTGATAGATTCAACCTTGTTCGTAGAACCACCCACTTTGTCAAGAACCCTCACCAGCGCCGTGTTCTTTATCTGACTTTGGTTCGATCTCTTTTGGAGCATTGCTCATCGGTCTGGGCCCCTCACACTGTGGGAGTTCTTGACTGCCTTGAGGCTGCCCAGAAGAGAGCAATCAAGTGGATACATTGTGTCTCTCACCTCACTAGCTGGAGCAATGAGGTTTACCTCAGCCACCTCTCTACTCTTAACATCCTCCCTATTCACCTTCAATTCAAGTGTAATGATATGAAGCTTCTTTACAAGGTTATGACTGGTCTAGTCCCAGTCACTCTCCCTAGTTACCTCTACATTAAGTCACCTCTTGATGTGGCTTATCCCACTAGATCTAACAGGGACATCATTGATAACACCGACTTCACTACTTTATGTTGTTCCATTAGAGCTACCAGTTCTGCTTTTCGTAACAGTTTCTTTTATCGTTCCTTTTCCTACTGGAATACTCTCCCTAGTGATGTCAGGCAATCACCTACTTATTCTACTTTCTGTTTTAGACTCAAGAAGCACTTATTTTCCCTATTTTCTACCCAACATCCCTCCCCTTAACCCCTTTCTCAGGCTTCCTGTATTGCCCAACCAGCAACAGTATGTCAGTGCAGCGGCGAAGCCTGTTTCCTCCTCCTCATCCTCCTCCACTGGGCCGGCCCTACTTCGTCTTTATTGCAGTGCGATGGTTGCAGAGAAGGACAATTTTAATATGAACACTCGTGCTAATAATCTGTGTTATCTTACCCATTTTCTCTCTTTTGTGCGAGTATTTCTCTAATTTACTTACACCTATTTAAGTATTTTTAACCTAATGCATTGGTTTTTACCCTATTTAACATTGATACTTTTGTGGTGTGTGATCCATATTTATCTGTATATTGAGCATATTTAAAATTTATGTGTGTGTTACGTATGTATGTATGCGAGTATGTGTGTACGTGTGTGTGTTGTGTGTGTTTGTTTGTCTGTGAGTGTATGTGTGTGCCTACTGCCTAGCGTTATCCCTATACTTTTAGAATAAACCTTATGATGTGGAGATTTTAGTGCTTGTCAGTTGGATTTTTTTAATCTATTTTATTATAGTATGGAACTGTGTTGGGTGTGACCTGTCATGGTGGCGTACAAGCCACGTTGGTTGAGCCCTGAGCCGGAGGACGACAGATATTTGACGAACTATTTGCTTTTATAATTTTCGGTTTAAATGTTTTTCCCGATAAAAAAAAGTATTGTGATGAGTGTAGGAAGGTCTTTGAATTGTGTAGTTTCGGATTGGACAATTGAGTTTTTAAATAATGAACTTAATTTTAATAGTGTTTTATTTTCGGAGGACGGAGTACATCTCAACAGTAATGGGTACAATGTGTTAAATGAGATTATGTATGAGGAGTTAGTTTTTAACTGATATCTTGATTTATAATATGAAATTTAATGATAACAATTCTCTGGGGTTTGGGGGCCGAGTTTTCATCATTGTCCCCCAATTTCCCCATTTGTTAACCCATTCCTGAACCCTAAACCCATTCCCATTCAATGATCAGTGTCGAACAATACAGAAAAGCTATTGGGGGTTTTACGGGGGGTCTGGCTGGGGGGAAAAGGATAAAAATTGACAACACCGACAATAACAAAAGACAATACAATGAAACGACAGACATACTAATCTATCATTTCCTCATATATATTTGTTACACAATTCTAATGATAGCTCTTTTAGGAATAATGCTCAGGAGTACCCCTCCACCCGTCAAGTTCAGAAAAGAAGGCCAACTTGTGTCTTTTGATCTAAACTCATCATATATTTGGTATGCTAATTGTGTCCTATTCCTCTTCTTAGTCAAAGGTATGAGATATAGTAAGTATGCATATCGATGTTATAAAAAGTTTAGGATTGCAGGCATTAATTTGTTCAAAGTCAGATGCAGATATACTATACTTGTTATGTTTGTTATGTCGTTAGCGAAAATGCTACTACTGAGAAGCCATCCTGACATCATTAATCCAGGGCCTGATAAAAAGCTGAACTTAGTGTATTGTAATGTTAACGGTCTGATAAAGATGCACACAATAGGTGGGGATCAGCCTGAATTTCAGGCCTCTAAACTTAGGGATCTAAAAGCATACTTATTCACCTACTCGCCCGATATCGTTGTTTTAAATGAAACTTGGCTGAATAAATATATTAGTGAAGGGGAACTTATATCAGATAAATATTACTCTATATTTAGAAAAGACCGCACTGAGAAGGATATGAAAACTTTTAGTAAAAAAGGAGGTGGAGGAGTTTTAATACTATGTAAAAACAATATTGGAGTTGAGACAGAGTTAGTTAAAACGAAGACCGATTTACCAATAGTTACTATTCTTCTAAAGCATAAAAATATAGCACCCGTTTGTATCTCGACATTTTATAGATATGATTATTCTGGATCGGAACACTTCAAAGAGGCGGAACGTTACTATACTAATCTTGCCAAGAAGTTTAAGAATCTCACTATTATAGGGGATCTAAACCTACGTTCGGTGGATAACTGGGACGTCCCAGTGTCAAATAATAGTACTCATGAGAGTTTTATCAATTTATTTTTATCTCTAGGCCTAAAATCTCTAGTTAATGTACCAACGCATAGGGATGGAAATATTCTCGACTTAATACTTACTAACATAGAAACTACTTATTCTAATGTTTTGCTCGAAGAGAATAGTCTTGTAAAGTCGGACCATCTTACACTAAAATGTGAGATAAATTTCAAAAAATCACGCCCTAAGTATAAAAATTGTAAGAAATTCTCCTATAGAAAAGCTGATTGGGACTCTCTAAATGAAGAGCTTTTAGGAATTGATTGGTTAGGACAGTTCAAGGATCTGTCAGCAGAGCAGTCCCTACAAGTCTTTAAGTCTAGGTTAGACATTGCACTACGTCATAATGTACCATTAGTCAATGTAAAAATTGGATCACAGCCACCTTGGTATGATGAAGAACTACGCCAACTTAAGAAATCGTTCGATAACTCTAGAAAAGCCTTCTTGAAAAATATAGATAGTATTGTTGCTAAAGAGGAATACGAACTCAAAGAACATCAATACAGAACACTAGCAATAGAGAAAGAAACATCCTTTCTCGAGCTTTCCTCTATAGATGAACTTACACCAAATGCTAATGTATCAAAGAAATTTTTCAAACACGTAAAGTCCAAAACTAAATTCCTGAGAGAGTGTACTTTAATAATAAATTTAGCTCTTCGAGTCGTCGTAAATGTGAAATGTTCAATGAATTTTTCTGTAATCAATTCACTGAATCTAGCACTTACAAAGAAACTGTTGATATTGATAGAGATCACACTAATGATTTTAACTCTGAGATATTTAGATTTGATGAGATTCTAAAGATTCTAAAAAAGTTGGATGCGTCAAAAGCAACAGGTCCAGATAATATTGACGGTGTTGTACTTAAGAAATGTCATAAATCCCTAGCTTATCCACTCACCCTTATATTTAATAAATCATACTCAGAGGGATGTATACCAATAGAATGGAAAACCGCGAACGTTGTCCCAGTTTACAAGAAAGGGGAACGATCATGCGTTGAGAATTATAGGCCTATTTCCCTGACTTGCCTTATTATGAAAGTTTTTGAGAAATTAGTAAGAGAACGCCTGTATAAAGCCTGTCTAGAAAAAATAACTCCCTACCAGCATGGTTTTGTACCCTTGAAATCATGTACGTCACAACTGATTGAGTTTAATTGTGAATTAGCGTTGAACATAAATAACCGAAATCAAACTGATATAGTTTACTTTGACTTTCAGAAAGCATTTGATAGTGTATCTCATGATGTAATAATAAATAAGCTGAAAAATGAGTTTAATTTAGGAGGTAAGATGTTGCGTTTCCTAATGAATTATTTATCTGGTAGGCAACAGAGGGTTGTGTTAGATGGGGATTTTTCAGAATGGGTAGATGTTAGGAGTGGAGTTCCACAAGGATCAATTCTAGGCCCTTTCTTGTTTGTGTTATTCATAAATGATATTGTTAATGTCTTAAGAGAAGATGATCTAACTAAAATTAGGCTATATGCAGATGATCTGAAAATTTGGCGGGTTATAAATAGTGAAGAAGATAGTTTGCAGCCCGACATCGATAGTTTAGTGGAATGGGCAAAGGATAATAAAATGATATTCCATCCTAAAAAGTGTAAGCTGCTTAGGTGTACTAAAATTATTAAACAACGTCAATTAAATTATCACCTAGGCAGAGATGAAATAAAATTATGTGAAAATGAAGTTGATCTAGGAGTCTCAACTAATCACAAGTTGTCGCCAATCGAACACCAGAAAAATGTTGTTTCCAAAGCTTCTCAAAGATTAGGACTGGTGAAGCGTGTAGGCGTATTAGTTAAATGTCCCCTTAAAAAGAAGAACCTCTACATTAGTCTAGTTAGATCTTTGTTCGAACACTGTAGCCAAATATGGCGTCCACAAAGTGAGTCAAGTCTGCTTAAGTTTGAACGACTCCAGAAACGTGCCACAAAATGGATATTCGGTGAAACAGATACCAGTTATAGTTTAGATACGTATATAAAGAAACTCAGGGAGATTGACGTACTCCCAATGACTCAAAAATTTCAATATAATGATCTTAAATTGTTCCATAAAATATTCTATGAGACGTCTCCTATAAAACTCCCATCTTTCCTACAAAAATACAAACCGGAATTACATGATAGACGTGCCACCAGACAACAAACAAAACGAGACAGTACGGACATTATATGTACCGAACAACCCAGAGTAGACCTGTTCAAAAACTGTTACTTTTATCGCTGCCACCTTGAGTGGAACTTACTTCCTAAAGAACTGAGAAATACAGCTGAACACCATTTATTTTCCTCTAGACTGAAAGACCATCTCTGGAAAGCCTTACACGACATAACTTAATTCGCTGCTGTGGTGTGGGCCCCTTTCTCTTCTTTTATCTTTACAGTAACTGTCCTTCTTCCGCACATAGCTTACATTGTACTCAAATTGAAGGTTTGGAGTGGTGTTGAACAGTTTGAAACAAGATGGTGGACCCGCACCACAGATGTGAATTATAACTGATCTTAACATCTACCCAACAGTCGACTTGACGTTAAATTCGGGGTATGGTTCATGGGGGAGGGAGGTAGGGGATTGGGAATCAAGGGTAAGTATCAAGTATAATTGTTATTATTAATGAGTGAAATAAATTTAGCTTACAACTAGTATAAGAGTGTGTTTTAGCCTTATAGCTACTTTTTTTAGATATTTTTAAATGAGGTTTTTAAGACGTAAGCACTCGCGCCTTAGGCTGCTAAACTATTAGTAAGAGTCAGTCGGGTATTTATTTAATGTGCAATTTGTACGTTTATATAATATCTTTTCAAATCAAATCAAGTACCATTTCGAGCTTTTCCGATTTTCTTTAGTACCACATTGGGCGATTCAATGTTTCGAAAGCAACTGCCAAATGCTCCGCTATTAAGATATTTCCAGTATCCCCACTGACCCCTTGTTTCCTATGAAAAACAAGTTAACAACGAATTATGATTAATAAATCAACTGGAAATTTTTTTGAGATCTGATCAAGTGAAAGTCACATCGTGAACGGTGAACCCAAATTTGATTTTATGCTTTCGTTACCTGGTTACGCATATGGGGTGTACATTCTACTATCGATGCAAGTGAACAAGCGTCTTCAATCATTTCTCTGGTCAAAGTAAACTCCATATCTGCAATCGGTATATCTCTGTCCATGGTAATGACTCGTTGACTAAACTCCTCTATTTCCTTGAAACCTCTGTAGATTTTCTGAATAATTAGAATTACCTGATCATATCATCTACGTTACCCATCAAACTTGTTATGTTCTAACCCTAATCTACATAACGGGGCGTGAGGAGAGAGAGAGGGTCGAACAAGGCAACCATCAAACACCCATATTACTTACCATACACAGAATTTTGTACAATGCAGTCAGTTCTTTTTTCATCCGATTTTCACCACCATTCGTCCGTTCATCCCTGGTGTTAGCGAGGGATTCCATCGTCGACTGATTTCGATCGTCACTAGAGTTCCATTCAGCCACCACATTCCTTAGACCTTCCGATGTCAGCTCCCTGGTAAGAACTTGCTCCTGGAGGCGCATCAAAAGACTCTCATCCAGGGGATTTAAAGGGCCTAAAAATAATAAAAATAATAATAAGGTAAATCGGGGTCTGACTGTACATCTTTGACTTGGGTCAGGTGCGTTTCCCATATAAAGGGCTTACCGTTCCCATCTAACGCAGCCATGAGAAAGTCCATCGCGTCGTAGAAATCAGTCGAAGACTGCCCGCTCGGTGTTGGATTGATGCGCCCCAGCTCATTCAAGTCGATTGAGAACCATGTACCAGATTGCGGTAATGTGGATTGAATATGGTATCGCTCCTCGATATCATCGTAACGCATGTAAATACAGGTTTCACGTTCCATCATGTAGGCTCCACTTAACAAATCTACCGACATGATCTATCATGAGCTAAGGACTAGGGAGATTGGGTTAAGAACACAATTTGAGAAAAAGGACTTCTATTCCCATACCAAAATCTGACAAACTAGATTATAAACACGTCTTAAAAATAAAGGGCATGAAAATTCTTTACTGTACTGATTGTACAAAACCACAAAGTAAAAACTAGGGAACATAATCTTTGCGTGATTTCTCCAGTTTAAACTTGACACCATCCCTCCAAAGACTGTCCCTCATTTCTACCCATGGGTTCGCCTCAGCAGACACAAGCTTGGGCACGTACAGGGGAACACGTGCGTTCTTAAATCGGTTAACAGATGTTAAATACACCAGCTGTGCAGCTGCCTTCACCACCCACTCAGTGCGCAGCATTATTTCACCAAGTTCCTCATGGCTGGGTTCCAGTCCGCCATCCTCCTCCTCCTCATCTGGTGAGCCATCACACCAAGCATCCTCAACCTCTAACAGTTTCAAACGATCCTGCTGGGTCCTAACACCTGTAGGATAGTTGTTGTTGTAGGGTGCATTGGAGAAATATTGATCATGGGGTGCGGGGGAGGAGGATGTGGTTGGTGGTTGATGGTGGTGGCGGGAGGGGGGTCAAAGATCATACCGAGTGTTTGTGTTGACCATGGCTTGCTTGATAAATCCACGAATACATTCTCCACATCTTTCAACCACAGCTTCCCTCCAAATGGGGATGAGTCCCGGGAACTCAGATGAACCAACGTACGATTCTGAAACACAACGTACGATTCTGAAACACAACTGCTACCTTTGATCTACCGAAGCTTCACAGAGCGGTGTGAGCCACACATTGATCATGACATTTGGACCGTGTCAACTAAACTATGCCTGTCGTGTGGAAGGAACATGAAGGAAGACAACATACTATAATACCAGGGCCTTCCACTTGGCCGAGGAAAGTCTCTCCGTTACCCACCCTACAAACCTTTGTATCTTGTCGAAGAATGGAGCCCTGTTTGGAAAACAGCCCAAAGGTCGTCCCTAGAATGTAACCATGGTCCCAATCCTCTGATCCAACTCCGTTTACCTCTCCTCCACTTACAAACCTGAAGTGTGAGACTTTTTAATCGAACATCCCAGTGCTAACATTTTTAACACCCTGTACACGATTCTAACCTTCATAAAAGAGAAAGACTAATATAACGCAGCCCTAAGTTGCTCTGTTTCGGAATTCTCAGTGTGGGATGCGTCATGCTTGAATTATCCGAAATAGTTCTGACTAAAATATTCGACCCCAAATTGGTCTCTAGATATAGGGAGCCGGTAGTTCAGGTGAATGAATTAGTTTGTATTACCTAGACAATGAATTAGATAAGGTCGGATATTGTTGCATGGTACGCCGCTTTCTACAAATTTGGGGTAACATGTTGCTTTGATCACACATTCTGATCAATATGATACGTGACATGATACGTGAAGTATAATCACTAATACCACCATTATGTCATAAAAGTGCCAGGAGGACCTCGATTTACCGGGATGCTCGGGATAAAGCGTTTTGCCCAGTAAGTCAGGGTGCCCTGTATTAATATGGGTGATATACCGGTAAATCGGGGTCCGACTGATTTATATATGTAAACCCCATCTGCAGTGGTGAAGTAATTTTGGTAGTGTGAGCAAATCAACAATATTAAATATCGGACCACTGTTTTATTTGAATAATGATGTTACGAATTTTGTTGGTAGTTCTACTGGTGGCGATCACTACATGTAAGAAGAAGGAGGGTATAAGTAAGTCGGGATTTACCGTCTATTTGTCACAGAAGCAGTCTGACACACAATTAACAGACTGGTTTGCTATCAAGCACGATTATATGAATATTTCACCTTCCTCGGTGGCTATTTTCTTTTTATCCCATGACAACACGTGGCAACGAACACCGGCTGTTTTTTCTCATGAGGTCTCCAGTAGGATATACTTTATAAAGAACCTGATTGGGATAGAGATGATGCCCAACAAAAGCAGTTGTGATGACAAGTACTCTAAAGAGGAGAAAGTGTTCCGGAACAAGGATCTCAACGTTGCCGACCAAAAGATTTCATTGTGCTATCTCGTTACTGTGACCAATGGGCAACATTCAGCGGGGAAAGTTGTCCCGGATGGGTGTAACGTAAAAAAGAGTTGGGTTCCTGACTATCCAGTGGAAAAACAAGTCCGAGAGGTAGAACTCATCCCACAGGGAGAACTCATTCCAGAGGGAGAACTGACGCAAGAAGATGAACTGGCGAAGGAAAAACAACAGCTGCTAATGGAAGAATCAAGAATTTCTAAACAGTCTACAAAAAACACATTCCAGCTGAGCATTCACAACTTTCAAACCTCTATATTTCATGGTTTTCTCAGGGCTTTTGTTTGCAAAGTGATAGTGAGACAGTATGGAAATGCTGTTGATTTGAGCAGTGTTGATCTTGGTAAGTTAAAGACAACAAATAATACAGATACTAACGAAATATATTCAATTTATAGTCCTTGTCTCTCCATTCACTTCCTAATTCCCAGTCCCCTATCTTCCTACATCTTCCTATACATCCTAGGTCATAAACTCTTTCAGGCGAGCAAGTGCAGCTGTGGTATCAAACAACAAGTGGCAGCTGGATCCCACTTTGGAACATGAATCATCACTCATACAACAGCCCAAAAAACATCTACACTAGTGTGGTAACTATCTTCAGTGTTCCAAGCAACTGCCATGTCTTCAAGTGTGTGGCGAGTGTTAATGGCCATCAAGTTCAATCTCAACCACAGCCTTGTTAACGATGAAATGAAAACACAACTTTGATGTCCACTGTACAGATGTCTTTTTGATACCAAATTACTTTTGTTGTAAATGATAAAGTACGATCACAAAAAAACTATCCCAGTCCTCGAAACTGTCCAGAAAAGTAAGACAATTTTTAGTGCTTATTAGAATTTGTTAGTCAATTTTTAGTGCTTTAAATTAAAATAAGTTAGTCAATTTTTAGTGTTCATTATCCAGTTTTTCAAATTTATAATTTCCCCAAAATGTGTGTGACTTTTACTATGAACATTCAACCAGCACCCTGTCTACTACTTATTTAGTACGATTGGGCCATCAAATAACCAATAGGTCGATATACCCCGTTCAACCACAATCCCACACACAGCTGAACAGGGTGGTACCTAAAACCCTCGGGGAAAAACTTGGTGGTTAGGGTGTCTAGTTAGATTTAGAAGTTTGTATCCTGGTAGAGTGCTCGATCTGGGGATGCGGAGAGCTGAACTATTGTGGTTAGGGTGTCATGAATGTCTCATACAGTAAGCTACTGGTCTCCCATCTCTGAAGACTAACCTGCACTCCTTGGTGTCTACTAGCATGTTGGTCACCATCTTCATCTCGGCGTCCGTGAGTGCTGCATCCATGATAACCTGAAACATACACACTGTCTTGCTTTATTTAGTACATGATGGAACATGTGTTGTTAGTTAACTGTTAAAATTGAAAGACGTGTTATACAGTCGGACCCCGATTTACCGGAACCCCGATTTATCGGGCAAACCCATTCCCCCGAGAATCCCGGTAAATCCGACTGTAACACCTGGTAACCCCTGTTTTTGGAAACATGTGATACCCAGTCGGTACACACTGCACACACTTTCAAACTTTCATTATACAGATCTGTATACCTCTGGTACGAAATCGCTATCCAGAGTTTTCCCAGCTCGCACTACGAGGTTCCGTGTAAGGAGAGCATCATGGTCGTAGTATTGTCCCGTTAGATGGAGGAAATGACCCGTTCCTGCTGCTCTAACCCTGTCGACTAGCTCCGAACCGACCTCTGAGTGACATTAATTATTTGTTAGCATCAAACAGATTGAACTTAGAGATTAGGAATACCTTTAATAATGAAATTCATAAAATAAATAGTACCTGAAAATGTAGGAAGGGGTAGAAATCGAGCATCAGACTTTTTAGCAAGATTAGTCAGTGATTTCGTTCCGGTCAGTCGCCGCTTGGACAAGACCCGAAACAACATAATCTGTTATGAAATAGGATTATAGACTAAAAAATAAGACAGAGACCAGTGGCAAGTGGTCGGAAGAAGGATTAAAACACTTTCAAATTAATGCCGTGAAAATAAATTAATCATAAAAACTAAACACAGATAAAAACGATTACTATTTAATTCGCTCATTAACTTCCACATCTTCACCCCTGAGAATCAGCCGCTCACTCTCCAACTTTGGTCCCTTCTTCTCGTGGTACATACTGCACCTCTCCCATGCACTCTTCCCACATTTCCCACAGTGGTGATCTGGATAGGGCAGTCCCACAATATCTGTCCTGTTGGAACAGCCACGGCATCGAAAGAACCGCTTAACCGCGGGACCTTTTTTAACCGGGTGGCCCTCCGTCCGACATTTGTCCTGCAGCCGGGATGTAGCCGTGTTGCAAACTTTACACATGTAAACCGTCACTTTTATTTCCTTTAGTTGCATCAGTTTCTCTTCGTTGTTTTCAAACTTTTCCAGGGCACTGAAGTACTGCTCTGTTTTCTCCATTTCCTGGATCTTTAGAGCACCAGCATTCGCTGATTGGGCCTTCATCAGACGTTGCCCTTCTGCCGATTCAACATCCAAAGCCCCAAAGGCAGCTGATAAAATTCCTGTTTTTGGTTTTGGGTCAGGTTCCGAATTGCCTTTACTGCTTCCTTTTTTCGTCTTGTTCTCCTTGCCCATTTTTAACCTAGGTTGAATAGATTTGTCCCAAAGCATATCAGAAGGTCCATTTAGGACTGGTTTAGCCGGTTGGATAGGTTCCTTTTCCAACCCCAAAGACCGTTCTTTCATCTTTCTCCTCTCAGCCTCATTCATTTCAGCCCTCTTTTTACTTCCGCTATGTGGCGCAAACGCACCCTGACGGGCCAGAGCTAGTGCCTTAGCTTTAGTGGATTTCATCTCTCTCGAACTATTGAGGTTAATAAATCCAGAAGTAGACAATCCGCCCCCAAGGGTGGGCTTTTCCACGTGTTTCCGGAAGAACTCTTTCGGGGTTTCAAGACGAGGCTTCTTAGCAGACTCGGGTTCTCTTTCCTTCGCCTGCCCCTCCAGACATCGCTTCAGCTGGACAGATCCCGCGGATTGAACCTTCAACCTCGTCCGAAACTCATCTGAACTTATGAGAGGAGCTGACACCATGACACCCCTTTTCTTCAAACTCGCCGCCTCCTTGCTCTCGGTGGGTCTATTGGGATCTCCTATTGAGCCGGGTGCTAGGTTAGGATAAAACACCTTTCCCTTGTGCACAAAACCCTGGTTTTCTTGCCTCTGTGTTTTCCGTTCATTTGGCTGTGGAGTAAACACACCACTGAGTGCAATCCGTTTATTTCGCATTTTAGCATGGACTTTGATGATGTGAAAATCACAAAACTGTGTCATGGATTTGTTGATGAAGTTCTTGCACTGTTGTCCCCCGGGTGTTACGTTCTTGCACGTGCTGTAATCTGATGACATGCCCATTCGAAGGAGTTTCTTTGGGTGATCCAAGGAGAACGCAAGATCGGATTTCTTACCCTTTTCCACGTCTCTCGGTGGCATGAAGTTAGCATTTAACAGCGTCACAACTGTTCCTATCTGCTCCTTTCGGTGTTCCGTGTTCACGTCTTTAAACAGAAACAGGGAAATTGTGTTATCAAGAGAGGCAAGATCGGATAACGTCCATATGCTATACTCATTCCCGTTCTTAGATTTATACGGACCAACCTTCCTCACAATTACTCCCGAGGTAACCCAGTCCCCCTGGACATCAGATTTCCCTTTAAAGTGGATGGGCAGGTTACAGAGTTTGATAAACTGTCGCGTAGCAACCGCACAGTTAAAATCACTCTTTGCTATAGACCGGTTTGTTATACGGAGCCCCGAGTGTGGGCATTTGTCCTCTTTCGGAGGCGTCTGCTGGGTGACTGCTTTTGAAGAAGGTGGAGTCTTTGAAGGAGTTTTTGTGGGCTTTAAAGGAGTTTTAGAGGGAGTTTTCAAAGGTGTTGCAGAGAATGAACTCTCAAATTCGTCAGACTCTTTCCCTCCAAATAGTTCTGACAGTGATGGTTTTTTGGTTGCCGAACCTATACCAGCTGTAGACAATGTTTCAGGTGATTTCTTCTCGGCATGTTTCAACACAGTAGCAGCAGTTGTAGGCTGAGTTGGCTTTTTAATTTCCTTTTTAGGTGTTTTCAATGAGGCTTCAGCGATTTTTGATTCCATTTCTTTCATTTTTCGCTTCATCTCCTCCAGCTCCTTTTTCAGCCGATCTGAATTCTCCTCCTCACAGTCAGCTGACCCGCTGCACTCTCCATTAGTTTCGTCAGACGCATTGTTAGCACTCGGGTTGGCGGAAGTTGGGTCTACAATCAGGTCAAGGTCGACATCGTCTAATTCATCAAATAGGGCGTCTAAAGCATCATCTGAATCTGCACTCATATCACTGTGAAAGGGAATAGGATATTATATCGTAAATCGTCAGGTAAACTAGAACAAAAACATAGAGTAGCATTAAGAGCATTTAAACAGTGGAAGGTGTACAAAAACATTCAAAACATAAAATCAAATTCACACACAAAGGTTAAAACATTAAAATGCAGTTATTGTCAAGTTCTCTCTGCTCAATCCTCAGGTCGATAAAGTTTGATGGGAAAGTTCTCTGTTATAAGATGGTCATCCTCCAGAACAATCACTAGGTTAACCTCAAACTCAATCTTGAAATTATTCGTTGCTGTGGTTACACACGTGAACAACCTGAAACACAATTATAAACAAAAATAAAATTAGATTGAATAGAAGCTAAAACGTGATAAGAGCAGTTGGATAAAGTTTTGCAGCTTTACTGCTATGAAGGCGTCCTTACTTGGGGAAGACCATATGTATTGGGATGGGCACATTTCTTATTATGTCCCCGTCTGCAATCTGAACATTTTGTATTTCCGTTGCATCCTTAGCATACCTGGATTGGAAAAAATAGTTTGATCTCGGCAACTAACAGAGTTAAGTAACTTCACGTTTTTATAGTGTCAGATCAATATGAAAGTTCCAAAACAAGTATTGTAGTTACAGTATTTACCTACCCTTCAGCACAGCCACATGTTTCTACTCGAACAAGTTGGATCTCGATACTCTTTATAGGTTTAGCCGATGACTCTAGGATAATGTGGCCAGCCAGGGATTTCTCAATGTCACAAACAGCTCTGTCCAGTTTTCCACTGAACCGAAACTTGGGAACAGTCCTCGTGTGAGCGATATTTTCCAGAGACTCCGGAGTAATGAGGAACGGTATCTCGGGCTGATCCGGAGCTTTGGGGACTTTGCCCGCTGTGAGATAAGGGAATTAGTCGGAAAAACTAGATGTTTATAGTGTCCATGCTAGTTAGTCACCACTCACCTGCAACGACGAATTCCAGCTGTTTTAAGATGGGTTTGCTAAGGTAACCACGCCGAATTTCTGCTTTTAGTGTGTACTGGATGCTAACAAACACCCCGTGATATGTGTCGTACAGAGGCCGAGTAGATTTGGTTGTTAGAGGAAACTCAAACGGAATTGTCGTTATACCTGTTGGAAAATGTAGCAGGGGAAGAGTTATAAGAATGAGGTAAACAGACATCTCCCAAAGATTGAAGAAGTATCAGACTCAACTTTAAACTTACCACTTTGGACTTTTCCTGATTTGCTGACTTCCAAGTTAATTGAAATAAGCTGAATTGGTTTGACAGAGTTATAAAAGGCTTCAAAAAGTCCAACACTTTTGGAGCTGAGTTGCATTGTTACTATTCCATCCAACTTCAAAAAGATTCCAGAGTGCGAGAATTCTGTAAAGAAATTCCGTTAAACTGTGTCCGGAGATATCCATTAAAACATTTTCAGAAAACGGCCATTTGCATTATGAATTTCAGTCGTTTTCTAATTTTCGTAGCTAGTGCGTTTCTCGGCCAACTTCAATTGGCTTAGGGGCTTAGGGCCCGTTCAAAAGTTATGACTGAGATCTTTAATTGGGGAATGAATGACTAGATTACCCGATTTGCTGTTTATAATCAGCGACCCCTTGACCGTCTCGCCAGGACAAAATGTTTTGCTGGCCTTTTTAAGCTTTATTTCCAAGTCAACACTTGCCATTTTATGGCTATGAAACTTCCAGCCTTTCAAGAGAAAACGATCGGTTATTTATTTCCCCTCACGATTGCCACAGCCAGCAGATTTTGGCCTTCGTTCTTTAAAAAAAGGGGGAAAAAAGCGGGCGAGCTGCAAACAAAATTTTATTTTTATTTGGATCGCGCGCATAAAAGGTGACGCGCAAAACCATAACGCGCATCTTCATTCACCAATCACCATATCGTCTTCTATTCATGACGATTCACTTCTCCGTATGTATCTCTCACTTGCCACCAGCCGCAACCATCCAACTTTTTATAAAACAAATAAAGACGCTAAATTTTCAAGTCAATCTGTACTGGTATAGACCACTAAAGTGTGGGGGTGTGAGTGTTTTAAAGGTATTGCGATGAATGTTCACTGTGTTCAAAATCATCACTGTTCTCTTTCTTTTGGAACGTATAACAAATCGTGTGGTTAGTGTCTTTCTCTCTCTTTTTGCCCTGCTAATTCTTGAACTTATCAGTATAACGTATGTTGGCCTTCCCCGTGTTGGTAGCTCGCCAGCTATCGCAGTGTAGCCAATGAGGGTGGCGGGACTTAAAAATAAACATTCTGTAAAAATAACAAATATATACGTAACGAATTAACAAATTTCTCGCACGTCTGCATCCCCCGGGCGCATCGAGTGTCCCCCACCCCTGCTGTTACAGTGTCCTTGTTCATCAGTGTTTGTCTCATCCTGCACCACACTCAGAGTGCAGTACCCCTCTCCAGATTCTGACGGATCTCCTCCGTATAATTTCCATAGAACCTCTCACACTTCTCATTGAACTTCTTGTTCCGTTCGTTAATGTAACTTATATCAGCATCATCAACATGGGTTCGTCTCCTGCTGAACTTGGAACGCTTTGTGATTTGTCTCTCAACATCCGCTGCCATCTTGTCTATAGCAGACAACTCGTCACGACCTGGAGGAGGAGGAGAAGGGAGTTTTAGAGATAAATAGAGGGGGAGAGAGAGAGAGAGAGAGAGAGAGAGAGAGAGAGAGAGAGAGAGAGAGAGAGAGAGAGAGAGAGAGAGAGAGAGAGAGAGAGAGAGAGATGAACTACATGTCGCGAGGTTAGGAGGGGGTAGGGAGAGGGTCGTTGGGCTGTTATACTGTCGTAACTTTTATCGTATGGGTTTTATGACGCAAATACATCTAGTAGATGTCAGATGATCTACTGCACACTACTAATACACACTTTCATCAAAACAAAGTAGCCATCTATAGAAATTAACCAATCTTCTAAATCAGATACTAAAATCTAAACTACCTGTCTCGATAATTTGGCCTGCTTGAGGGTAGAAACTGTCTCCCATTCGCTGTCTCTGCCGCTCGTAAGCACTGTCATTAACCCTCAGCTGGCCCGTTATCCGCTCATACTGCCGGAAGTGGGACTGGGCAAAATCTGCGAATCCTGGGTCCGGATTTTTCTTTTTCGCCCGACGACTATAGTACTCCAGCTCTTGAGCAGAGGCATCTGGTGAAAGAAGTTCATTGTCAGCAAAGTTAGTGGCTGACAAAGAGTAACGAGTAAATAAGGAGTATTTGTTATTTGTTAATCCCGACCACACCCTGCAGACCCTGAGTAATCCACCCAATCTCCGGGTATTCTAAATGTTTACTCGGACAGAAAGTAGTTAAAACGGTTGAAAATATAACGTCACAAAACAAGAAGTTTTGTAGTAACTACACTTACAGCTGTATTTAGGACGCAACACACGTTTCACGGAATCCCTGACGGGAAACCAATCATCAAACAACTACACTTACTCATATTCTTGACAATATCATAGTTAAGTCCATTCTTGTCAGCCTCCTCTCGGGACTTCTGATCAGACAACTCCCACTCCAACCTTCTCCGTTTAGCCTCCCAGTTAGCTGGTAACTTGGATCGCTTCTCCTCTTCTTGCACCTGTGAAAGTAGTGGTGTGAGAAACACGATTTGTAAAGTAAAATTCAGCTTCAACCAGACAAAAATATCATAATTTGCATGTATAGTAAAATTCAGACCAGATTAATCTCGGTTTACCTCAATATGGTTCAGTTTGCGGCTCTCATTTCGTTTCATTTTTAGCATTCTGAGGATACTATTCTCATTGCTGGTGTCCACAGTTCCACTAGTGCTCTCCGTTTCGTGGATTAGGGGTGGGGGAAACTCACTCTCCTGATTTCCATCATCCTTCTTGTCTTCTGGAGTTGGTGGAGTCGAGTTGTTAGAAAGAAAGTGTTGAGGAATTTAAAATTATTCTGAGTACGAAAAACATTGTCAGTTTCTTGTCAGTTAACTTACCTGATGATTTGCTGGATCCCTGACCCTCTCCACTCTTAGTTTTCTTCTTCTTCTTGTTCTGACTGCTACCTGCCTGGGCTTGTTGTCCATGCTGCTGACCCCTACTCGTACCGGGCTGTTCTTCAACCGCTGCTGTTACCTGACAAATGGGATGGTTAGTAAACTTGGATCCCTGCTGGCACACTTGCCTTGATCGGCCCTGTCTCACCGCACCCCGGTAAGGAACAGAAGGGTTAGAACAAGCTGGCACTACCAGAAAACATACAGCTGTATTAGAGATTAGGCAGCACTATTAAACTTGTCATTGAGAGTTAAACCTGTTCAGGTTGGACCTCCATGGCAGGAGGAGGGTTCATGGCATCCTCTGTTTCTGCCTCACTCTCCGAACTGAAGTTATCCTCTTGTTCCTCCATTTCATTAGGTTCCAGGGGCCTCCCGATACCACTATCCGTGTCACTGTCACTGATGTATCCCGCGTCAGACATGATCTGTTTGTGTGTCCTGGAAGGGGGAATGGGTGTTATGTGGGGGTAGCGGAGGGCCGGTTATGGGGTATGAATTAGGGGGAGTGGAGTGTTATGGGGAATGTGGAGGAATAATAGAGTTCTGGGAGGGGTGTTGAGTTAGGAGGGGTACATGGTTGGCGAAGAGTGGCTACTTACCCTCTAGCTTTCTGACTGTTGCAATGATCGTCTTACGTCATTCGTTACACATACTCATGTAAAATAGCGCTAGAAAGGTAGTGATGTTAGGAACTCGTTAGGAAATAATCAAATGGACAAGATGAATTGGATTTACTCCAAATAAATTAATAAAAACCAATATAAGAAAAACCAGCTTTCTCCAATCTTCACAATGTAGCACTTATCTCTCTCATTGTATAGAAACACAATAGTCGCTTAACACATAACGTTATCACCGAGTAACACTTGAAATAGGTAAAGAAAAAAAACATCAACAAAAACAACAACAACCCCTTCCAATCCCGATATATAGTAGAAAAAGTTTATTTTTTCTTTCGTTTCCTATTTCTTCGCTTGGCAGAAGATTGTGTTGGTTGCTCCCCAGCAGCTGATGTTCCCTGTTGCTGTTGGCCTTGTTTTTGCTGTTTCTTAGCTTTACCTAAGATATCCTGTTCCATCTCTTTTAAGATATCATCAAATGTTCTGCGGGAAAGGAGTTATAGAAGAGAGGTAAAGAAAAAGGGTTAGAATGTATTTGTTCATACTGTTATTATTATATAGTTCTTCAGACTCGTGCACCACGAGCAAGAAAGTCACACTTACTTGTTTTGTCCTCTTAGCGCGAACTGTATCTGATGGGTGTATGGGACAACTCGAATACCCTGAAAAGGGGAGGGAAATTAGGAGAGAATTCAACACAAGTCAGTAGTGGTTCCAAGTGAAGAGGAAGGGCATTCAGGGCAAATAAAAGAAACAAAAGATTTAGCAAACTACTACAGACTATTATAGAGACAGGGCGTGTATTAGGTGTGGTTGCATGATTCTGCTAAAGTATGTGAAATGTGAATATAATACAGCACCACTGAGTGTATACGATGATAACACACACTGCACCTCTCTACTCACTAAATGCTGAAACGGTGTGCTTTCACTTCCATCCGCGCGTCCACATCTCACACCACGTTTCGCGCGCACCCCCGCTCGACTCCGAGACATGTCGAGGGACGAGGGACGTTACCCAACACACAATCAATGACAATACCCAGGAGACAAGGCTAAAAGCATTCCTATTTCTAATGCTTATAGACATGATTTCAACACAGTGGACAACAGCAAACACTCAACAAGGCCTTGCAAGGGGGTCTAGTGAGGGTCTATACTCTATAATGACTCTGACGGGGGGGGGGGGGGGGGGGGTGTTCTGACAAGGTTGTCATTTCTAACCTGACATATGATCCAGTCGGAGACGTTATACACAGTTCCATTTCGACAGGCAAAGTAACTGATATACAGACCCATGTAGCGAGTTTCAGCCCATATATCATTCTGAACGGAGAACATAGTTTGGCAAAGTGCCCAAACGAGATAGATTTTGTTCCGCGGTGAGAAAATATTATTCAAACACCCCCGAAAGAGTATATTTCCCCAGCTTCCCCTACCTCTTTAACAGGATGATCAGTGTTACACTCGCTACAATGTCTTGTCAGTGATTTATCTGATATCGGGGTAATCTTGTGTACCTTACCACAACCCCCACACGGCAGAGTATCACGGTACATCTCATACAGTCGGGTCATCATTGTCTCAACATCTGCTGCAAACTCTTCAGGGGATATCAGGCCTGAGTCGAACTCCTGAGAGTGGGAGATGTGGTAAAGTTCTTAGTGGGGAAGACAATTTGGGAGGTTGAGAGATATATCTGCTTGATCGATTTGTAGAAAAAGGAATTAAAAACTTGGGTGTTAGCTTGTCACGGGACGTCACCCACACACTGTACAGACTATAACAGGGGGCATGATATATACCCACCAGGAAGCGACCGAATATTCGGTTCGGTTCGGTTCGGTAGGAAATTTTGGCCGAACCACCGAATTTTTTGGTCAAAAAATGCCCAGAAATCAGGCTTTTTCATGCAAAATTTTTCAATTATTTCACGAAAATTTTATGGATTTCAATGTCAATTTCGCCGTATTAACCCTATTTCGAATCGGTGGTGCTATGTGGAAATGATTTCGCTAGTTAGCTGGTTCGATATGGATTGATTTGATACCTGAATTCCCGTCGAATCGTGTCCTCATGATCTGAGAGGGTCAACAAATTCAGAAATTTTTCAAAAAATTCATGGAGAGCACCGATCAAGGTGTTAAGAATCATTCTCTGAAATTTTGTAAAAAAGTTTGGAAAATATTTCAAAGTCAATTTTATGGAAAATTTTCTATGTCAATTTTTGCGTACGAATCGTGTTTCGAATCGGTATTGCTAAGCGGGAGTGATGTTGGTAATTAGTGGGTCCGAGATGGATTGTGCTGATACGTGATCCCCCATCAAATCTAATTAGGAAGTTTAGGGGAAACGATTCATGTTTGAATAAATCCTGCTAATTAGCGAGAGCACTGCCGCATAGCATCACCGATTCGCAACACGATTCGTACGGCAAAATTGACATAGAATTTTTTTTCCGAAATTGACTTTGAAATATTTTACAAAGTTTTTTCACAAAATTAAATGTTTCTCTAAAAATTCATGGAGAGCATCGATCAAGGTATTGAGAATCATTACCTGAAATTTTGTGAAATTTTTTTGTGAAAAATATTTTAAGTAAATTATAGTATACGAATCGTGTTTCTAATCGACAATGCTAAACGGGAGTGATGTTGGTAATTAGTGGGTCCGAGATGGATTGTGCTGATACGTGATCCCCCATCAAATCTAATTAGGAAATTTAGAGAGAGTACACGATTCATGGTTTGTTTAATCCTGCTAATTAGCAATACCATTCCCGTATAGCATTGCCGATTCGAAACACGATTCGTACGCAAAAATTGACATAGAAAATTTACGATAAAATTGACTTTGAAAATTTTTTCACAAAATTGACTTTGAAATTTTTTTCAAACATTTTTTAACAAAATTTCAGAGAATGATTCTCAATACCTTGATCGGTGCTCTCCATGACTTTTTAGAGAAACATTTATACAGAAAAAGTTTTGTATGGTTCGGTTCGGTTCGGTTACCGAAATTCGGTTCGGTTCGGTTCGGTTCGGTTCGGTAAAAAAGTTTTTCAAATTCGGTTCGGTTCGGTTCGGTGGAAAAAAACCCGGTTCGGTCGTTTCCTGATACCCACTCACAACACACCTGTCTCTTCTCAGGATCCCCAACTGTCTCGAATGCCTTGCCGAGGACTTTAAAGGCTCCATCAGCTCCAGGATGGCTCGTCTTGTCAGGGTGGACCAGAATTGCCATTTGTCTGTACGATTTCTTAATATCCACCTGGCGTGTTACATGGTGTGAGAACGGAGACGTGTCTTTGAACGGGAATATAAAACATGAGTAATGCCAGATATCTCTGTATTTGTCCTACAAAAGAGGAACAGCGTGTGCAGCATTACAGTCATGTAGTACGACAAATCAGTACAAATTTGTTGCAAAATGGAGTTGATTATTGACAATGTACCTGATTTGCATCAGGATGTACGCAGAAGATAGCGTAGGGGTTGCTGTTACCGACCAGGTGTGTGACACACTCCTCAGCTGGGAAATAATGGGGGTAATTAGCGGGGGTAATTAGCGGCTAATTATTGGGGTATCCAATTAGTGTTTTGACAATAATGCTGAAATAAGCTGAAGTAATAATACAATAAGGGAAGTAATGCCATACTTGTCTTGGGTATGTCCTGGGTGAATCCCTCGCCCGGTTCCCGTTTTGGTCCAGGAGGGGCACCTCCACCTGGTCTCCTCCTAAACAACCCATCCTCCTCTCCCTCTGTACCCTCTTCCCCCGGATTAGGGGGCGGAGGGGCAGCTTTTCCATACAACACAAAGTTCTTAACACCTGAAGTAGTTGTTTTGTTTAGCCACTACTTGTTTTTAAAGTGAGAAAAATAAGATTGTTGAGGTGCGTATGAGTGGCCCAGTTCCCCGATTTTATTCTTGTGCCTGGAATTATAGAAACTAGAAATCAGAAAGGGAAACGGAGTGCCCAGTATAACAATTGTACAAGAGAATTGAGAAGACTGGGAAAGAGAAGAGACTGCTATACCAGTCATGATTTGTATACTACTGGTGCTAAAAACCAATTACAGATGCTAAGAAGCAATTACAGATGCAAGCAACTGTGTAAGGGCATTGCCCCTAAACTATTTAGTACAGTCCTGTCTCTTTCATAGTTAGAGACCTATCCTTGCCCCCCCCCCCCTTTGCTCACCTATACAGAAGTAAACACAGAACAGAATCGGAGTCTTGACACACCACCATACTGCCTGGAGAGAAAAGAGGTAGTTTTACAATTACAAAACCCGGTATAGCACCATGAAACTCTGTAACATCCAATTAGAGTTGTACCCCCTACTATACCGTGCCCGGCACGGTGAAACTTTTACAAATGTAAAGTAGGGTTATAACATAACTTTTACAAATGTAAAGTAGGGTTATGACATAACTTTTACAAATGTAAAGTAGGGTTATAACATAACAAACCTTGAGGACTGTTTTAATGAGAATGAACACCAGACATGAGACGAGGAGGAGGACGTTAAGTGAGATGTTTACAATGCTTCCCCATGACACCATCCGAACTCAGAGTACCCCAGAGAGAAAGGGAGAGGATCGGTAACTGGAGTACCCCAGAGAGAGAGGGAAGGGATCGGTAACTGGAGTACTCTTGTTATATCAGCACTGTCAGCATTAGTTGTGTTATCGTCTCTCACCCCACCACCGGCCTTATCATGATAGCTAGAGTGGGGAGTTAATGGTTGTTATGGAGACAGGGAGTTAATAGTTGTCAAAGGCAGGGAGTTAATCGTTGTCCTGGAGACAGGAGAGGCAGTTAACAGGTTGTTATGGAGGCAGGGAGTTAATGGTTGTCCTGGAGACAGGAGAGAGATTTAATGGTTGTCATGGAGACAGGAGAGGGAGTTAATGGTTGTCATGGAGACAGGGAGTTAATGGTTGTCATGGAGACAGGAGAGGGAGTTAATGGTTGTCATGGAGACAGGGAGTTAATGGTTGTCATGGAGACAGGAGAGGGAGTTAATGGTTGTCATGGAGACAGGGAGTTAATGGTTGTCATGGCCTGGGCAGGGGCCAGGGAGTTAATGGTTGTCAAGGGCAAGGGAGAAGCCTGTCACGGCTGTGTAGCAGTGATAATTATGATACAACAGATAAAGGCAGGTTTTACATTTATGGTCTGATATATATTGTACGACTTACGAGTGAGTAAGAGAATCTATGACATAACTATAGGTACCAATGGTAATATAAACTTGTTGCATCTTCCACAGATCACAACACAGCAGCGGACAGTAAAAAAAGATAGCCGTTCATCGTCCTTCTCAGTTCTCTCTCATAACACCAGTCACATCTTTCTTCTCCCTCTCTCTCCCCTCTTTATCTTTCTCTCTCCTCTTCACATGTAGAGTCGGCCGCTGAGTTTATGATTTGCTTTGTGCTTCTTCTTCTTCTTCTTGTGTTTCTTGTGCTTCTTCCTCTCAGGGGAGGAATCTGAGGATCCTGAACCAGATGAAACAGCAGCAGCTGCAGGAGAGGATGTCTTCTCTACTATCGCCTGTGTAGTGGGAAGAGTTATTATTTAGCCGTAATCTTATCGCCAGCCGAGGCAGCTTTTGGTTTCGATTAATTTAGGGAAAGGTGTTGAAGGTAGCGACACTCTGATATTTGAGGCTTTTAGCCGAGATGTCAGAACCCTTGCTCAATCAACAGTTGGGGCAAGACTATCAACTGTAAAATATAATACACAGGGTGCAAACAAAAATTGTGTTCTTACGTTATTCAATTTCCGTCCGTATAACGTTCTCCTTAGTTTCTTGCTGATCGGCTTCAGGTGCATGAAATTACAAAACCCTGAAAAGACAAAATTAACTCTGGGTCTACCGGGGACTTATATATTACTATTTAGTTCCCAGAGAAAGTGAGGGGGGACAAACAAACATACTTCTCCATAATTATCACTCAGATATTATCAGGTGCCTGTATACATAACACCGTGAAAATGTGTTACACTTACACACTGCCGCCCTGTTTGATGAACTGCAACACTAGGTATAACTTCCTAGATGCTACAAGGGGGAGGCGGGCGAATCGTTATCAATGTTGATATTGTACCGAGATAGATATATAGATGGGGTATAAAATATAGAATCAGAGAGATAGAGAAAGAGAGAGAAAGAGAGAGAAAGTGAGAGGATATATTATCGGAGTCGTACCTGCACGGGAGCACTCGCCCATTTCATACTGCCTACAGCAGGCCTCACGGAAATCCGTAACCGGCGATAACTCAGCTCGGATTGGCGCACCGTTATACCTTGTAGTGAAGGGTATTTTATTGCAAAATATCTTGCTCCCTCTAGATTCTTTAGTCTAGACTCGTGCCTGTCAAGTAACTATATCTCTGCCCCACCCAACCACCCACGAAGATCATCTAGGAATGTGAGTCTCCCTCCCTAGTGCCCCTTATAGAAAACTAACTATCCCTTCAGCCCCTACCGCCGCTTTTAGAAACACAAACCATCATACCATCGATTGTGACCCCCTCCCGATATAATAGCACCCACTATAAAAAACAACCTAACGTCTAGAACATACCATCGGTTGTTGAGCGCCTGTACACATGGTTTAGATGAGACTTCTTTAACAAACTTTATGTACACATTTCCCATCAAGTGATCGCCCAGATTATCACACACGTTCATTTCATCAATCTCACCTGACAGAAGTAGAAGGGGTTGACTGACAGCATATCATGGTTATTGGGTACTAAAATATTCATACATCATTGTTGTTTCATTTGCTGAACTGTGTAGTGTGTTCTAGCTAGATTTGTCATTAAATCAAAAAGTATTGGATCCTTACCGTATTCCTCTTCTATCTCGACAAAGACATCCTCGAAAAAAGTATCAAAGTTGTCCTGGAGCTGGTTGTCCGAATAAGGTGAAACTGAAGTGAGATAGAAGGATAGGAAAATGGAAATAACAAGAGAATAAGGTGAAACTGAAGAGAGCAGAAGGATAGGGAAATATAAATAGCAAGAGACAGAATGAAATCAAATCTCCCGCCCTTTTCATATATATTATGTGCCCAACTACACAGAAAATACACCAAACACGGAAACCATTATACTGCCTTTTACTGGCCCTGAATTACTGTACTAAATACTAAAGTGTCTAACAACTAAAACATATCTAAATATGCCTGTTAACAGTCGCATTTAGATATCTTTTAGTTCTTACTTCCAAGTCCTGCTGGATCGAGTATAGCGTTAGTCACGGCAGGTGATTTGTACATGTTGACCAGGACAATGGTCTGGGAGAATGTGGGCCGGTTGTGTATTCGGGTACAGGTGTCACCATGCCTACAGGCACCTATCTTAAAATAAAATGTGCAGTTAACTTTATCCTTCTCCGTACCAAATATCGATGCCAGGTACTCGGCCATCCTAGAACAAGGGTGGGGGAATGTTAATACAGCGTGTTAACACAACTAGTTAACATCCTAGATCGGTGGGGGGAATGTTAATACAGTGTGTTAACACAAATTAAATAGTTAATATCCTAGATCGGTGGGGGGAATGTTAATACAGTGTGTTAACACAAATAGTTAACACATGAGCATGGGGTTGTTGACACTGTACAAAGATAGAGGTGTATTAGAAAGATTGGTATTACACAACAATATTCTAACTCCATTTCATTGTCTCAACATCACAGTACAAAATAACTTAATTCACCACACATTGTCTTTATCCTTGACTGCCGTACTTTGCCTTGTACACGTTCAAACATGCAAAGTAATCTTCCACAATACCCCTGCAGGAAGCCTTGTAATCAGTTAGATTGTTGATCCAGCAGTTAGTTGCCGCTTCGTTGTAAGCTGATACTGTCATCCTATCCTTGTACATTTCACTCTTGTACCTAGGAGAAAGCAGAGGTTTGTTGTCGAATTCAAATTCAAATAAATTAAACACAATAATGAACATAGGAGATGCATTTCACAGCAAGGTGAGACACTTTGTTCTTACCAATTCTGGTAGCGACGGAATTGTACACTCAGGCTTTCTTTTCCATCCTCGTTGAATGCCCGTTTGAAATCTCGGGCAATTTTTCGGTCAGAATCAAAATACTTGGCAGCGGCTCCAGTGCTGTCGGGCTGGTTATCAGGGAGGGTTGTACCGAACTCCTTTAAGGTGTTTCGGTCATGAGGCTGCCGTAACATCGCTGTAACATCATGGTTGTTTAGTTCAACAAAAACAAATTCAGAGTTCTAACAGTTTTATAATGAGCTTCCTCAGGCCTCAACTGTAGAGACATTCGAGAAGGCGGTAGTTTTGTTGGCAAACGTTGCTGGGGATAAGGCAGCGCTTTTCAAGTAGTTTTGCAAATTCACGGAGGACTGAGGAGATGGGGCGCTGGCCACAGGCCAACGCTGAACCGGGGAGCCTGAAACACATTCCAAGGTCTACGCTACAGTCCCAGTATCAGGCGGCCTTTAAAAGCACACCGCATCACGCATGTCAGACTCGGACAAAGTTAAAATCTGGGTGCCTTTCATTGCTAACAATTCATCGATTTTGGCGGTCGAGACGGGTTAGGGCTGCTGTTAGGGTCTGGTTAGGGTTTGGTTCGGGGGTATCGTTTAGTGCTATAAGATGCCGTTTAGTTTACTCAAATCGGCCATGTGGTTGTGTGGCTATAGCCGTTTGAAAAAAGTTAGTCGAGAGAATAAAAGTGTACTCTTTTTTGCTAGCGCGCACCTGTAAACAAGCTTCAAGGCACCCAGATTATAATCGCGCCCGTCGGACTCCGAATTTGGAAAAACAATAAATTATAATAAATTACCCACACACCGTCATACTCTCATACTCCCTCTCTCTGCTCACTCTGTCTCGAAAGTCTACATCTTCCACACTGACTGGGACAACCCTTCTCTTGGTTCCCCGAAGCGCAACAAGAGTTGATCTTAACAAACTGAATCGTGTCTTTTCTCGGATGAAGGACATGGTTTCAGCGTAACTCTCCTTGTGCCTGTCACAGATCTTCCTGGCCGCTCGCTCCAAAACCTTCCCTACTTCTCCGGCAAAACCTCCCGACGTGGAGAATACGAGGGGCGTGAAGGAACCCTGCTCCACTTCTTGCACCCTTCGCATATAGGCAAGTTTCTTCTGATTTTGGTGCTGTTTATACAGGTTCGTGATGGGCATCTTCAGGTAGGATGGGGCATTAGGATGGAAAACCCGTACATCCATGAAACTGGCCTGCATGTCAGACCATAAGCCACGACAGACTATGTCCATTCGTGCTTCAGCTTTGATATTTGCACTGATTGGCAGGTTGAATCCGTCACAGGGCTGTAACGGGTTTAAATCCCGCATACCGAAGGATATCGGCTAAGGTATCCCGAAGGTGGTCATGTCTCCACATATCAAAGCCTCCAACCTTGCAGATCAAGGCGTGGTCACTGGTGTTTTGTGCCCCACAGCCGCATTTCCCTATCAGGTCCGGGAAGTGGAAGCCGTATCTGAGCCGAATGGCATCGACAAACTCAACCTGGTTGAGCTCATGGCCCAGTTTCTGCAGCGGTCGAGCAGTTAGCCAACTAGAAGCACCGGGTTCGGAGCACAGCTCCATCGCACGCTGTGTCTTCATATCAAGTACTGCAAAAATATCTGCACGTTCCGTTGCATGCCTCTCATCAGTGGCGTCGGCACACTTCTTCTTCAACTTTCCGCTTTTCATCTCGGCATCCATGATGTTATTTGGACAGTCCTCTTCCGCCAGGATAAGAGAAACTAGTGGTCCAGTAGCAAAACGGGAATTATTGTATTTATTTCTGGATCCCTAGATCCAAGAGCATATTTTATCAATCTGCAGTAAGCAGAGACAGTATATTTCATCATCCGATTTAAATGTTGTTTAACTAACAAGACCTACCTTCAGAAAAATACCATCTTGCAATAATAATTGGAAATCCTTGGTATAGAACTAACCGCTTTTGAAACGAGAGTTAGTGAGACGAAGTCCGCACCAAGTGATGCAAGTAGTCAAGACCTAACAGAACTCGTGTTGTTCTTTAAAATATGGACAATGAAAAGCGGACAATAAATGTATATTTGTATTTGTATTTGTATTTGTATTTGTATTCTTGATTAGCCGTTTGTACCGGATTTTCCAATGCCATACCTCCCATCTTGACGGGGAGTGCTAGGATCCTCCTCTCAATGTCAGAGATATGCTTTCCCACAAATAGGGGTATCAGCTTGTGCCCCTCGACCACCCGCACAGTCTTGTTCCTTGTTATTTTTATTTTTAATAATGTGAACGGGGGGCGCGCACAAAATTCCACTTAATTCCATTTGCGCGTGCTAAATTCTGTTCTTGACAACAGGGGCGAAGCAAGGCTGGGTCCTGTGGGTCCAGGACCCACTTTTTGGACGAGAGAGGAGAAGAAAATGAGAAAACTTGCTAAAAAGTGAAAATATCGGCAAAAGCAACCAAAAAACAACCAAAAAAAGTGAAAAAATGAGCCGATTTTCAATTGAAAAAACGAATGCGCACAAGAAAAAACTTATGCGGCAGCGCTGGGTCCGGACCCACTTCGCTCGTTACATTTTCTGCAGCGCTGGACCCAAAATTTTTTTTGTGACTGAACGCCGCGCACCGCCCCTGCTTGACAATCTTAAGACTTGATCCCAGAAGTATCGAAAAGATAATTTTAAGACTTTTCAATGCAACCAAGAGCAGGTCTTTATCTTAACAGGAGCCAGAGATATGATCGAAACAATCGGAAAAAAACTTTCCCACGGTACGTGGGAAAGTTTTTGCGCGCCCCCGGTTCACATTATTAAAAATCGGACTTTATAACCGAAAAATTTAAAAATTTGCAACTGTGATCCGTTTTGATTTGAAAAGCGCTGCCTTATCCCGCGCTGCGCGTGGCGCAGAACATCGGGGGCCAGCAACATTTGCCAACGTTTTGATTGGAATGCGCTGCAGCCCGGAAAACGTTAAAATCTGGGTGCCTTTCATTGCTAACAATTCGTAGTTTTGGCGCGCGCGACGGGTTAGGGCTATCCGTTAGGGTCTGGTTAGGGTTTGGTTTGGGGTTATCGGTTAGGGCTATCGATTCTCTAACTGGTACCGTTTAGTTTACTCAAATCGGCCATGTGGTTCCATGGCTATAGCCGTTTGAAAAAAGTCGGTCTAAGTATACTCTTTTGGTAGCGCGCACCTGTAAACAGGCTGCAAGGCACCCAGATTATAATCGCGCCCCTGCATCCCCCTCATGCACGCACCCCCGCCTGCACCCCCGCCTACAGCGTATGCCAACCGTTTTGACCAAGCACAGCTCAGGCCTCATTCTGAGCTGCTTAGAACAGCTCTCAAATCTTAACATCTAAGTAAAGCTTTTGGGGTAAGACTATCCTCGCTGCGTGAGACCGCTTCACAGTTCACGGTCTCATGCAGCGGGCAGCCGCACCAGGCCGAAAACCCGGTGCGGAGAGGACAAATAAACAAACGCTTCAGCCCCTCTGAACTCATCCGGTTGTACAACTAGAGCCTAGTCCAACAAGGAGTCAACACACGAGTCGATCTGCCCCTGAGGTGCCATCCTAGTCCAACCTTGAGTTCATTAACATTTCCGGTATCCTTGACCCATTTTGGAATTTTATTTCATAGTTTTGCCCCAAGAACCGAAAAGGACTTTTCAGACACAGTCGACGCCAATTAAGAGATCACCACTGAGGGGTGTCAAAATTCAAATCCGGGTCCGTTTGGGGCTAGTCTTTTGCAGATATTGAACAGTTGTGTCATGTCATAGCGCTCTGTGCCTCTGAATGGAATAAAAATCAAGGAAAGCGAGTCTTTCTCAGTAGTCCAAGTCCTGAAAGCCTGGTAAAATTTCGCTGTACCTGCTCCAACTGGGTAATTTTACCAACCGATGACGGGTTCCACAATGCAAAATGATATTCTAGGATTGTACGAATCAACGTTTTGTAAAGAGTCATCATAACCTTTAAACTGATCTGTATTTGATAGCACCCAGAATCCAGTTTGTAACCCTTGATGCTGATACTGATACTTTCTCGATATGTGGCTTCCCCAACCCATCATCTGACAGGAGAACACCAAGATCCTTTACAACCGGAGAGGATGTTAAACGCCACATGTGATAAGCGCCCAAAACAATTCCGCCTGCGACAAATAAATAGGGGGGGGGGGTTGAACAGTTGAAAAAAGGAACTTTAGAATTTAGATTGATGCTAATTAGACAACTCATTAGTAGTACCGTGTCACGTGTCAGCATCACACTAGGCCGGACCTGCATGCACTTGGAAACAAGGAATATTACAGCGCTAGGAAAACATAGTGCAAATAATCTTGATCTTGTTTGTTGCTCATTGGAAGTCAATTGATTGATTATTTTGGATCTCATTATTTTGTTTCTCGTTGAAATGCCTCAGACCATTTTTTCCCTGCCCGGGTGATTGCCGAAGGCAATCACCCGGGACGATGTTTTTAGCACGCACGTGCTAAAAAGATCATTCAGGGTTTAGAAATCAGCAGATCGTGTAGTTAACTAAAATGTCCGTCCGTCCGTCCACCGTTACGGCGCCGCGCACATAACAACCGATCCGTTTTGAAAGCGTCGTCCGCAAAGTTATTACACTACGGATTTCGGTGGCGCGCGCTCAAAATTTGCTGCGCGCGGCGCTCTTAATGCAGCGTATGTATACACACCTCGCGCGTTACAGCATGGCGCCGCTACTAGCGCTCGAATGGATTTAACTTCTTAATCAATCTGATCGAAACTAAAAGCTCAGCTCGTATGGTGACTGACGGAACGTGAGAAGTTCCCATGCATAGCTTAGTGTCACATAACATTGTAATTAGGCGTTGGCGACGACGATCAGATCACATTGCACGGTATCATCTAGTGTGGGCGGCGCTTAAGAGATCTCATCGCAGATCGCTTATCAGTGAATGTGATCGGTTTGAGTATTCGTTGGCAGGGAAACACAGCATTATGAAACATAATGCAATAATAATTCTTGTTACAGGATGCATTTTTGGGGAGAAAGTCATTTAAATAGTTTTGCAATTCACTCGTAACATTTTATTTTCTAGCCACAATCTGCCCCTTTTTCACCAGATCGCCTGCTGTAAAGATTGTTTTTGTATTTTAGAGAAGGCAAAAAGTACCTTGAACAGTACAGCTTTAACTAACTGCATTTTGAACCCTTGATGACCGAACTAACCGAATTTAATCTTTTAGTAGGCAAGGGAACTCGGGGCCGCAACCATGACCGACTTTGCCCTCGATGAGACGGCTCTGCCCATCGCCAATGCTTTTAACAAGGGTCTCGAGGGAAAGCGAAAAGACCGTGATAACCAATTGTACACGATCGAATCTGAGATCAAGGAAAAGAGAGCAAGGGTAGAGGCCATGTCGGAGCATCTGAAAAATGTTCAGCAGGAATTGAATATTACCCAGAATTTGGTTTCTGCTCGAGTGAAGGAAATTGAGTCGGAGCATCACATGCGGATGATGGCTGAGCGGGAACATGGCCGGTTTAATCTAAATATAAAACGGAAAAAGAACGCTGTTGAGGAGATAAAAGATCGACAGAACTCCCATGAAAACAGCCTGTTCCGGTACAGCCAGAAGATCGAACAGATCAAACAACAGATGAAATGGAGCCAGAAGGAATTGGAGGACTGGCTGGAAGAGGCCTCTCATCGGGATGAGGATGCCATGACGTTAATGAAGTATGCCAAGATCGATGATGCTAAGACGAAGGAGTTGACATTGAAACTTGAGAAGCTGACTGAGGACAAGACAAAAAAGAAGAAGTTGCTAGAGGGAGAAGTCACCAACACCCTTACGACCCAGGTAACTTGTTTTGTAGGTCTCTCTAGCTCCCTCCCTTTCTCTTTCTCCCTCCCTTTCTCTTTCTTTTACCTGTATATCTCTCTATATCTTTATCTCACTCAAACACACACACTTAACTCACTCACTCTCTCTCCCCGATCCCTTCTTTTTCTCAGATTGAACTTGATAAGACTGCTGAAGCGTTCAAAAAAGCCCACGATGATCGACTGGAAGTTTTAGAACAATGGGAAACGATTATCAGTGAGTAACTTACAAATATATCTTCATTCGGACCCCAATTTGGTTTCATGGGGGAGGGTAGTGGCCGGGTAAATCAAGGTTCATGAAATATCGGGGTGGAATATTGTTAGTTTCCTATACTTAGGCAATTAATCCGTCCCATCACGGATTCCGGAAATTCGGGGGTCCGGGAAATCGTTACCGAGTTTACTAAGATTGTGATATTTCCAGCCCAGATGCAGCGGCGAGATGAAGAAATGGAGCGGTGTGCAAATGAGTTACAGGCCCTTAAAGAAATGATCAAAGTTACTGAAACGATGATGATGGAAAAACAACAGTTTCTGGAACAGGAACAACAGAATAATCACGAAAAGGAAAAAGTGGTTGATGTGGCAGAGCGACAGGTAAAATATACCGGTCAATTTTCGATCAATTGGTGAATCTAACTATATCTAATGCAAATTTGCACGGAAATATGACACCCTATCGTCAATGTGACGACGTGATCCGTCAGTGTGACGACGTGATCCGTCAGTGTGACGACATGATCCGTCAGTGTGACGACGTGATTCGTAGGTATCACGTATCACACGTGTTGAGAACTGCTTGCGACTTGAGGGGTCACATCACAAAAAAAAGGCCCCCCCTAGACCACCATAGTTGCCGATGTGGTGGAGAGCTGTAACTTGGCAGGGTTGCTCCACTATGTCTATCTTGATCCTGACAGAAAAATCAGAGCTCTAGCTCAAAATTCATTTTCATGAACGGAATGAACTTCTCCGTTCCTTCGATATGAGACCCCCTCATCATTCAGAATTTTTTTGCCCGTCTTTGGCTAACGATTATCTTTGTAATGAGACCAATTTGAGCATAATCTGATTACCAGGAGAGACACAGTGGAGGGTTTCCCGACCGTCACTCCTGACATGTGATCCAGGCCCGGTCACGTGGTGAAAAGTGGGTTTGGGTGCTGTTAACATGTCTCAATAACGGATTATTGCTCTCATATCCCTTGAATATCCCTCCACAATGCTCTCAAGTCACTTTGTGATGCTGATTGATTGGGTTCATGTCAACAGTTCTTGTCAAAGTTCTCAAGCGGCCCGTGATACGAGATCATTTCATCAAGGAGGGGCCATCTTGTGTCACTAATCAGCCTATCATCTCACATTACACTAGCCAAGGGATCTGGGGTATTTAAATCTTCAAATGCTCATCAAAATCATTCCCAATCGTTACTTGCAATGCATGCCGGCCAAACTTGATAAAGAACTCCTGTTCGATGGTGAGGTAGAGGGTGTTGGTTTCCTTCTTGAGCCAGATGAAGTTCCTCTGTTCGGGTGTAAAATGCATTGCAAGTAACGATTGGGAATGATTTTGATGAGCATTTGAAGATTTAAATACCCCAGATCCCTTGGCTAGTGTAATGTGAGATGATAGGCTGATTAGTGACACAAGATGGCCCCTCCTTGATGAAATGATCTCGTATCACGGGCCGCTTGAGAACTTTGACAAGAACTGTTGACATGAACCCAATCAATCAGCATCACAAAGTGACTTGAGAGCATTGTGGAGGGATATTCAAGGGATATGAGAGCAATAATCCGTTATTGAGACATGTTAACAGCACCCAAACCCACTTTTCACCACGTGACCGGGCCTGGATCACATGTCCCAATCACATTAAAGACCATCCACCTTCGTTGAGTTCTGAGCAGCGTGAGCTTACTCGGCCCCACCGAGTCTTCATGACTCCCTGAAACGTTGAGTACCCTCAACAGCCCGCTAGGATATGGATTCCATCTCGGCAATCCAATCCAACTTTGTTACCCACCAAACACTAGTTGAGCATACTCAACCCCACCACCAGTTCCCAGAAAGTCCAGGGTTGCTGGCACCTTCACGAACTCTCCCATTTCTTATACGTGTTTTATATTTGTGAGTTTTGCTTGCCTGCTGCAGTTTTTTCCCGTCCCCCTGAGTTTTATTTTTCTACGAGATTTATTCTTTTTTTTTACTACTACACGTTTTATTTTTTATATCGCTCCCCCTTTTTTCCCCCGGTAATCTTTAACCCTGCCCCTGTTGACCACTTTACGCTTTTTAGCCCTTTTATTGTGTCTTTTTAATTTATTTATTTATTCCCTTCATGTACGTTTTCCTTTTATACCCGAGCGTCATGTTTTTGCCTAATGATTTTAAACTTAAATTTAACTTTAATCACCTTAGCATCTTTAACTTTCTTTTTCATCTGACAATGAAGTACCATTATAGATGTATATTGTTTAAATCCTTAAATCCTGTTTAAATCCATGTCAGGAGTGACGGTCGGGAAACCCTCCACTGTGTCTCTCCTGGTAATCAGATTATGCTCAAATTGGTCTCATTACAAAGATAATCGTTAGCCAAAGACGGGCAAAAAAATTCTGAATGATGAGGGGGTCTCATATCGAAGGAACGGAGAAGTTCATTCCGTTCATGAAAATGAATTTTGAGCTAGAGCTCTGATTTTTCTGTCAGGATCAAGATAGACATAGTGGAGCAACCCTGCCAAGTTACAGCTCTCCACCACATCGGCAACTATGGTGGTCTAGGGGGGGCCTTTTTTTTGCCGCACACGGTATAAAAGGGAGAGAAAGAGAGAAAAAGAGAGGAATCACATCACATAGCATATATAGCAGACAGGCAGAGAGAAAAACATAGAAACAGACCCCTCGATTTGCGATCGGTACGATCGCCCCAGTTTTGCTAGTTGTTTTAATTCCTTTAGTTCCAAAACTTCCCCCTGCTTACAATTCAAACTTTTTGAGTAAGCTAGGGGTCCACCCCTTATGTTTATTACTCAACAAATTTACATCCAATTTTATCTTAAATGTATTTCTTATTCTTCGCAGGTGGCCAAGATAAGGCTGGAATACCAGGATGCTGAAAATGCCAGAGTTCAGTTTAAAGACGAGGTATTGTTAAATTTTATTTTGTGCTCTTTTTGGTCTGTGCGAGATATTGTGCAAATTTCATTTTTTGTCTTCTCTAATTCACAATTTTTCGTTTAGTTAGAAACGTTGAAATACTGTACGGAGCGAACAAACACTGATTTGGAGGTGAGGCGAGGGGAGATTAACCACCTGAAGAAGGAAATCCGGGCGAAAGAAGAGAAATTGGCACTTGTCAAAAAGAATGTTGAGGAGGCCAAGTCAACTCTGAATGAGGCCATGGACTCGACACTATCGGCCGAGGAACGGGCAATTCTTGCCGACCAGTATCTTGACAAAGAGGAACAGAGAGTTACAGAGATCGAGAAAGAAATCCGAAGATTGAGAGAGCAGCAGGTGCGTCATTTTCAAATTTCATCAGCTTTTATTCATTTCATTCATTACTGATGCACACAATTCGTCAGCTTGTCAAATTGTTGTGTAGAAGACATAAGGTCACACATTTGAGTCTCGCTCTGCATCGGAGTGTGTAACGCGCCCTTCGTTTCTTGTGGGTCGTGTCGCGCGCGCTGTTTGGTTGCCATAGACATTTCAACAGAGAGGGAGATTGAGACAGTGTGAAGAAAACTGAAATATGCTAATTTAATCTTCCTTTTCAGTTCAAGAAAAACGAGATTCTCCAGTCATTGAAAACACAATCAGGAAACAAACAAGCTGAGATCCAAGGCTCCCAAGCTGCCTCGAAAAATTTGAGCAGTAAGCTCAATAAAATTGACCAGGAGGCGTTGAAACAACATGAAATTATCTACAATCAGGTATTTTTTTAGCTATCTCATTTGGTTCTTGGGATAATTGGATTTCCGGGCTGGAAATTCCGGTCTATCAATTTTGCTTCTACATACTATCTTCCTAAATCGCCTAATCATTTCCCTAGGATTTCCAACTGCAAGTCCTAGAGAGGAAGGTGGCCCGTCTTCAGGGTGAACGAAGCGATGAAGAGAGGGAGGCACTCTCAGATCGAATCAAACAACTGACGGAACAACACGACAAAGTGGCTGAAACGAAAGTATTCCTCGAGGATCAGATGAAGAAACTGAATGATGATCTGAGGAGAGCCAAGAGAGACCTCCAGAAAAGCTCGGGGGATAAGGGATACCTTGCTACGAAGATTGACGAACTAAACCTACATAATGACAGTTCACAAAGGTCTCTCAAGAAGTTGATCTCTGAGAAGGATGATCTGATGGTGGAACACAATATCCTGAAGTTAGAGCTAAAACGACTCCGGGAATCTCTGAACCACCAAGCGGACGGAGTATTGTCCCTAGACAAAAAGCGGCTCCAGCTGCAGAAAGCCATGGACGAGAGGAAGTATGACATTCACATTCATAAAGATATGTTGAGTCAGCAGATAAAACATGCTAGCACGGAGAAAGGGAAGATTAGTGCTGAGTTGCACGAGAGATGTAGCCAGATTGACAAGTTGAGAAAGAGGTATGAGATAGTTATGACGGCAATGGCACCGCCTGAGGGCGAGGAAGAACACTCTGCTGCATATTACGTCATCTCTGCTGCTCAGGTGTGTACACTGTACAGTCTTCTCATGATATAAATCGTAAAGCTACCCTCCCGCACACTTGATACCAGGTTTCAATTTTGTAACTGGTCCCACCCTAATCCGACCCCAGATTTCAATGTTTCACAACTTTAATCGTCTTCTCTTATTCCAGGAGAAGGAGGCTCTACAGAGAGAGGGTGACGAGCTGGATGCGAATATTAGGAAGGCTGAAAAGGAGATCCATGCTCTGGAAAATACAATTAAAGTTATGAACGCAAGGAATAGCATGTACAGAAGCAACTTTACTAAGGTCGAACAATCGAGTAAGTAACATTTTGAGTTCAATTACACCTTTATAACATTCATGAGTAGTGTACTCGCAGAACAAGTCATTTATCGATACTGTCCTTCCCAACTTGTTAGCAACAACTTCTCACTAGGTGAAGATTTGGAGGAGGAGAGAACATTAGAGGAACAGAGACGAGCTGTGATGGACAAATACAAGTACAAGCGGCGTCAGGTCAGGGAGCTCCAGGAGGATCTGGACGCCATGTCTAGGACCTATGATAATCTTAGTGCAGAAGAGGCAACCATTGCGGGACAGGTAAATAGGAAATTTTTAGCAGTTTGGTAGGTATGTACTGAGGGAGATAAATGTCACCTATCACCAATGTACTTTTGACAATATGATATACTAATTAGTTTCTTTGTTTAGGTTGGTGACGCTGAGTCCCGTCTAGAGATGGGTAAGAAACAGCACGGTGACCAGATGTCAAAACTGGACCGGGTCTCCAAACAACTAGTCCGGTATGCCCGGGAAGTCCGAACGAACAAGGGTAAAACAACCCACACTAAGGAAGAAGATGACATCGATGTCAGAGATATGGCCGATTTTAACAAATCCATCTCCAAGGATCTAGTTGGATCCATCCAGTCTTATCCCGAGGCATTCTCGACTCTGTCTAACTTGTTATATCAGGCCAGTATTCCCATTCCGAGTGTGACTGGACCAGGCACGGGGGGCTCTAGGGCGAGCAGCAGGGCGAGTAGCAGCTCTTCCATAATATCAGCAAGGAGCGATGTTAGCAGTGTGAAATCGTTGAGGCTGGGAGTCACCTCGCCAACACGTAAGTAGTATTTGTATTTCCTAATCTATTGAATAATTCTACCAATTTACTTCCTTTACTACTATGTACTTCATTGCTGTTAATGTTGACCAATGAAATATTCCAAATCCCAGTGTCGATCACATTTGTGTTTCAGTTCAACTTGGAAAGCTGAGCCCGAAGTAAATTGAACAGAGGAGATCAACTCCAACTGCTATACGAAACAATACCACCTCGAGATTTTCACTGCCATTATATTTGGTGTTTTGCCTTGTCAACAAACTGTGTGTGGTTTTGCGACTGTGTTTTACCCAAAAACTCTTTGAGAGAGAGAGAGATGAGAGATTTTTAGATGAAAAAGTGTTTATGTGCCAGTGGAACTGAAGAGATGCAGTAAGGATGTATTATAATTGTGTATTATATGTGTAAATATGATCGGAAACAGCAGTTTTTAGAGATAAAATTTCTCACAAATTGATGCAACGATGTAGACACTGCCTTTCTGAAAACTCGTGGTTTTAATTTTTCTTTGGAAATGGGGCCCTGGTCAAGTGTCTGGCGGCGTCGACACCATCTGAGCTGATCAAGGTGGGGATCAAGGTGTCTGTATTTTGTGGACTCAATCTCGCACCCATCAGCTCCTGACAGTGCAATTCCTGCTAACTCTCCTCACTCCAGTCAGTGCAATTCCTGCCCTTGGGCACGTCGCGCCCCTCATGTTCGCGCGCCCGTAGGGCGATCCCCTCACACAGGGGCTTCGCGGGCAATTCCTGCCCACTCTCTTCGCTCCTGTCAGTGCAATTCCTACCCACTGTCTTCGCTCCTGTCAGTGCAATTCCTACCCACTGTCTTCGCTCCTGTCAGTGCAATTCCTGCCAACTCTCTTCGAGTCTTCGCTCCTGACAGTGCAATTCCTGCCCACTCTCTTAACTCCTGACAGTGCAATTCCTGCCCACTCTCTTCGCTCCTATCATTCCAATTCCTACCCACTCTCTTCGCTCCTGACAGTGCAATTCCTGCCCACTATCTTCGCTCCTGACAGTGCAATTCCTGCCCACTCTCTTCGCTCCTATCAGTACAATTCCTGACCACTCTCCTCGCTCCGCTCACGTAGTCACGCGTGATGCCTGACACTACACTGTCATGCAGACTATTTTACTGCTGCCAGTCTTGGCCTGACCCTATTTTCATTTCTTTCGCGAGAACAGCGGTGGCCTGACCCCGGCTTGACAGTTTCACTGTACCATAATAACAAGTTAAAAACACAATGATTTATTCGAATTGAACGCTAAGAAATTGTATCAATATACACGAGGCGTCACAATGTTAATACTGTAAAACCAGATATTTTCACGACCATTAATTTTCGCGATTCGATCAAAATTGACTATTTTCGCGGTTTTAATTTTCGCTAATCCCACTGCCACCCCCATTTCACGGTCCACGTTTATTGTCTAATTACGCCAAGAGTCAGTCATATGGGCAGTGGTAACACCATTATTACCACTACTCCCATCTACAATGCTCAGGTTTCTCTACAAGCTCAATGATTTGCACGAGTTTTTTGTGAAAAATCGTCCAAAAATATTTTCGCGGATTTTCCAGCCAAAAATATAGAGCGAAAATTAAAATCTCACGAAAATTAATGGTTTTACAGTATATGTTATATATATAATTGTATATATTGATGTGTACTCTTGACAGGGGCATAATAAAAAACTAAAACGAAAACCAACGCAGAATGATTTCCCTCTCAGTCTCACTCTCAGCTCCGAATTCTGTTCCAATTAGAAACCAAAACTATACATAACACTCCCATACACTCGTAGTCGTATAACAACGGCATGAGCTATTCCAGATCGAGTATAGTAATGCTAATAGTAACGGCCTCCCTTGCACCTCCGGAGATCTCCCGGAGACGTTCCCTAGAGACGTCCCAGTTGGGGGATTATAACAGAAAAACCACCAGAGACGAAAGTTACTGTCAGAAAAGTGACTCAGTGACAATTCTGACACACTTTTTGGCGGTGCATGACTTCCCGGGCGGCGCATCTATTATAATCCCCAAGCTGGGGCTGCGGAGGTGCAAAGAAGGTCGTCCTGGTAATCTGTCAGGCCAATGCTCTGACCACGGTTCTCGCGCGAGAATGGGTCAGGCCAATGCTCTGACAGCTGGTAATTGACTAAACTTCCAACGCCATGCCAATTTAAATATCTTAAAGATGTTTTTGTATAATCATACTTAATCAAATATCATATAAATTGTTCATGTTGCAAGTGAGTTGATTTTCAAATTACACCACAAAAAACTATACTTGATGAGTATCTACAGAGCTTGTAAAAGAAAATAAAGGAAACAATAACAATTGTTCAACGATCTCTAGATTCCATCTAAATGTACACTAGATAAAAGAGACTTTGTGAGAGCTTCTATAATACAGCATCAAATTATTACATTGTCATTACAACGCATCTATACCGACTAAAAGTTTGTTATGCACACGTGGGATAGTGATATATCCCAAATAATCACGTGATATTTCATAAAATATTTGATAACTCACTGCAGATCTAAGGAAAAATAAATCAGTTTCTAAAAATCTAACTATCAGCTGCACATTTCTCGAACAGATCAATAGCCGGCGGCCTACTGACACACACTCACACTGACACGATCCGTTTTACGGGACAATTTGGGAGAGGGAAAGACTTGCAGCGTGCCTTTCTGTGCAGTAGATCAAATCCTTTCAGACTATAAGTATACTGCACGGAAAGACGTTCGATATAACGTCTTGATCCCGACTCCCCACACTCTCAACTGTTACTTCGACATTTTCGAAATGAACCACCCAATTTTAAAATCACCGTCATATATCTTAACACATTAACATCTTCATCGAATCTCGAGCTCAAGAGGCGAAGGGGATAAAAAGTCCGCTGAAAGACAAAAAAAGAAACACAATTTCTCTTTCTTGCACACTAACAATTATACGTCTCAGGCGTCAGTCTCTTTATTGGTGAACTCAACAGTCTCAAAGTCTATTAATAGCTGTTCTCTGAAAAGAGGGGGTTGGGTTAGAGAGAGAGAGGGGTTAGTTAGTTAATTAATTATGCAGTCACTGTTCAGCTCATGGTCATGCTTTGATCACCGGGTTTAGAGATAGAAAGGTGCTGTCTGGCAAGTAGAACAAGAATTATTTGCATTATGTATCCATAATGCTACGTTTCCCTGCCCTCTTCGATTTGCCATTCAACTCGCAAAATGGGGATTTGTGTTTTTCGAATTTTTGAACAAAACGCAGAACAGATTTTTCAATTTCTCCATTTTCCCCAATGAAAACGTGCGGCCGATATAAAACAAATTTTGCCGCACGTTACAGTTTATAGCCGCGCGCCCCTCATAAAATCTCAATTGTTTGCGCGCGCGCATGTTACTCCGCAAGTGTCAGATCGCGCACGCCGCGAGGTTGCCCCTCGCAACGAAAGTGTGACCAAAATGGTCCCTCTACCGATTAGTTAGTATATCAAAATGTCGTTTTCGAATTCTAACCCTGCTATGCCTTTTTACAAAGTAAAAAGGCATCCGGGTGAATGCCTTCGGCATTCACCCGGGCAGGGAAAAAATGAACAAAAACAGGAAGAAGGATACATATTTTTAGGTAATACAGTCGTACCCCGATTTACTGGAACCCCGATTTACCGGGAGGATAAATTTCCCCCGATCTAGGAAATTAACGGTATTTGACCCCGATATACCGGACACCCCGATTTACCGGGCAAAACCCTTTCCCCCGAGCATCCCGGTAAATCGGGGTCCGACTGTATATTATGTCACAATGGGATGAAAGGTGAAAAACAGAAGAGGAAGATAAAAGGAAGAGACATAATAATAATGGACTACGGAGTTTGCATGTTTCAGTTTGTAGATAGAACACCACCAGCATCAGATAAAGTTGTCAAACTGATCATTTTATAGGATTAGTATCAGCTCAGGAAATTGAAAGTATATCGGGCACTTGAGCATGCACACTTCATTATATATAGCACTGTTATACTACTGCACTAGCACTGTACTACTACTGCACTAGCACTGTACTACTACTGCACTAGCACTGTACTACTACTACTGCACTAGCACTGTACTACTACTGCACTAGCACTGTACTACAGCTCTTTAGCTCAAGTAACCTTGTCCTTCAGTGGGTGCCGTTGAACCTGCTGCTGCTGCTGGTGCAGTTCCGGATGAACCCTCCAGGTCAATTAGCGGAACATCATGGTTGTCACTAAGTGTAATTACATAATTACTGTGTGTCTCTCTGTGTGTAATTACATAATTGAGGGTGCGGAAATTAATATCTGTGTGCTGTTGCTGTTGTGCTAGTGTGATTTTAAAGGTGATCTTGTAGTGAAAAGTGGGTTTGATACTGATAGGGATCGAGAAGTTGTGCTGGTCAATTATAGAAACCTGGAATTAAGATTAATTAATATTCAATTAGTCGTGGAGTGGCGTTTGTCTGAGGTGAAGCCGCTCGAATGTCGACATTTTGTGATCAGTTGATGTCCGCCCCAGAGTATCAGCATTACTCCGGGTGAGGGTGTTAGCTCGAGATGATTGTGGGGAAGGTTGGTAATAAGCGAGGGATGGCGGTATGATAGGATAGAGGTTGCCCCATGTCTGTTTTCTACAATGTGGATTGTGGTGAGAAGGGGGGGGGGGGCCCTGTGAGAATATATGTTATTTCAATCTTGGGAAATAGCTTGTTACACTTACTCAGCAGTTGTAGATGCGTTGTTGTAGGCGCCTGAAAGAGAACGAAATATTAGAATTAAGAAATTGTGTTTTTCTGTTCTCCCCAACCAGATATTAAGGGGGGGGGGGGGCCAAGGCCAAAAAAAGCCAGATCAATCCCGGATTTTAGGGCGGGTTTGGCTTTTTTTGGCTTTTTTTGGCCCTACTTTTTTGGTCATTTTGGCATGTAATTCTGACATTATATGGTCTGTATGACACTAAAAACACTTTAAAATGGCTTCTTTGATCTAGTTTTATCATTTTATATCGATAGGGAAATATTTTTTTACCGAAAAAAGTTTGATTTAAAAAAAGCCAGATCAAAAAAAGCCAAAAAAAGCCAGATCAAAAAAAGCCAAAAAAAGCCAGATCAAAAAAAGCCAAAAAAGGCCAGATCAAAAACAGCCAGATCAAAAAAAGCCAAAAAAAAGCCAGATCAAAACTGCCAAATCAAAAAAAGCCAGATCAAAAAAAGCCAAAAAAAGCCAAAAAAGGCCAAAAAAAGCCAGATCAAAAAAAGCCAGATCAAAAAAAGCCAAAAAAAGCCAGATCAAAAAAAGCCAAAAAAAGCCAGATCAAAAAAAGCCAGATCAGACCCGGATTTCAGGGCGGGTTTGGCTTTTTTTGGCCTTGGCCCCCCCCCATTAAGTGATTGACAGATTCACCACACCCCTGTTACATTGTTGAGTACAGCTCTGTTACACCACCTCAAACCCGGACCGATTTGTATGTGGAAGGGGGGGGGGGTTAAATATTAAACCCACCTGGTTCACCCCCTGACCCCTGTTGTGTGAGCGACATCCTAATGCAACAATACCCGTACCTGATTCACCCCAAGTCACCCCAAGACATCCTAACACATCACGTACCTGATTCATCGTGTAGTTCCAGGTTAATATTATCTGTATTGGCATCACTGGCACAAGGTATGGGCTCCATATCCTCCTCGTGGTGCTCCGGTATCGGGTGGGACAGGGTGAAGGGGAGCTCTAGCTTCACTTCACTGGAAGGTGGGAGTACACTAAAACGGGGGAGGGGGACGTGTTTCTGTATCGATGTCAAATTGTTTAGGTGTTTCGGGCAGCTGCTGCAGAGCTGTGGTGGAGAATACCAGCGGTTCTTGTTGGACCAATCTCAGTCTCTCGTTCAGAATGTATATTGTTTTGGATGTTACTCAGAACCGAAAGAGCTCACTCACACTCTCAGTGTCTCATTTGCTCTTTTGATTCTAAATTTGCTCTCTCCATCACACGCTCCATCTCTTTTTGATTCATCTCTATTATTAGCATCATTTAGCCCTTTGTTGCTGCAAATCATCTGCAAGTATTATAACCAGCGGGGGTAGTATCGGTAATTTTTAGATCAGTCAGCTGTTAGTCTGCAGAATAAGTCGCGGCTGTGGAGCTCGAGAAAAGGGGATTGAGAGATAGTCAAGTCGGCTGCTAATATACTCACCCTCCCATGGAGACAGCCAATTCAATCTTAACAATGTATTTGACAACGATACCCAGAGATTCTCGTGTTGAAATTGGTAGTGCTCTGAAGGGGGAGATGGGGTGGGGTTAGAGAAATGGAATGGGGTTGGGGTTATAGAGATGGGGTGGAGTGGGGTTAGATAAGCTGATACAGTTGAAAACAGGGAGATGGGATGGAAAAATACGGTACGGGGGGTAATGGTTGGTCATGTAATAATCCCTCCATAGAGGAAGGGCTCCCGCGTTACGGACAGGAGAGGAGAACCGGTGCTCTTACGTGCTTGCTTGACGCCAAAGAGAACAAAAGAAGATCCATTATAATAGGCATATACGTTAAATCGCATACACGTCACACACGACGCATATATTGCGTATGATGAAAAGAGAGGGAGAAAGAGAAAGAGGGAGAGAGAGAAATATAGATAGAGGATGAGAGAAAAAGAAAGTGTAGGGTACCTAGTACTGTATTCATTTACTTTGTCGAGTATTATTTTTAGAATAAAGCGCACTCCACCGTTCGAACGGTACCTTTGATCGCTATCGCCGCCCTATCTCGGGCGTGGTAGGGTTACGAAAATAGCTTAGCAAGCAAATTATATTGTGAAACTAATCCCATAAATCTTTACAAGCTACCTAACAGGCATACTGCCGAACTTTGCCGAACTAACATGATGGAGTAATGCAACTTGTTTTATGAAACCCTGCGGCGCAGGAGGAGAGAGAGGGTCGAGCAAAGATAACTTACATGGTGGAAGAAGCGAGGTTGGTGTCCTCGCTCTTTATTTGTCCATCCAGGGCCAGGCCTCTCTTGTCTTTGTTCTCCTCAAGAAGCGGCCGAATAGAGAAGGTCTGGGCAGTTGTTTGACTTGGCTGTACATTCAAACTGAAAGAGGGATCATACATTGTGAAAAAACACAAGTTGCAGTCCATATATGGAGGTGGAAAAGATGAAATTGCAATTGGTGTTAAATGGGGAGGGAGGAGGTGGTCAGATTTATTCTTTAGAGAGGAGAGATAGAACCCTTCTCTCACTTACTCATGTTCCACTGATGCAACAGTACACTTGTAGATGGCATTTGAAAACAAACAAATGTTAGCAATCTGTTTCACTGATAACCGTAGCTTTTTCACTGCTCTCGTTGACTGATTACCAATCGTTATGTGAACATATATCGTCTCTCCGTGTATGTATCTCTGAATAGAAAGCAACTACATATTATAATACTGGCAGTGTAGTCGTTGAGTTTGGGGGAGAAGAATAATTTTAGAGCACACTGACAATATAGGGTTACTCTGTCTATCACCGGGCGCCCTAAATATTCAATAATAAAGCCGCTAGTCAGGTTTTCTGCACAGCATGATAGTCAGTGGAACACAAACCTCCTTATCAAGTCTGGCCTCTACATGAAGGGGATTAGGACTCATCATAAAGTTTTTAGCTGACTCGATGTAGGGTTGGGGAGCTGACGATTCTGGGGCATGGGTTATCTTCTTTATCAACAAATCCACTACTTGTCTGAAATGGGGGGGGGGGGGATATTGAGAAATTATCCAGATTTCAAACCATATACACTGGACAAACACATTTGGGCCCAAATTGGGCAAAACGCCAACGACAGCCAACCGATGTTTTGTAGCATACGATTAAGTTTCAGGTGAGTGGTGACCTTACCACCTTATCTACAATCACACACATATAAATAGGCTTCCATGGACTGAGAGCCCCACTATTCGAATTTTGCTGTATCTTATACGTTGGATATCAATTATAATTTTGTTCGAAATAATGGGTCGTTTTAACAAATCCAAAGCCACTGGAAGGATTGGAACCCCTGTTGAACTGTTTTCCAGAAACATCGACCGCGACTACCGCGACGTCCCTTTAACAGGAAGGGTCCTCCCAAGCCTTATCGTAGAAGGACAAAAAGTGAGCGGATCGTGGAGAATGGAATCTGTAGCCCAGGGATTTTCTGATGATGGCCGATTTTCTGTCTTCGTCGTGGACTTGCCAATGACTACGGAGATCGAATTATTTATCGAACGGATCGTGGCTAAAGCTGAACAGTTAGGTTTGGGAATCTTGGATCAAGTACAGGATTGTGTCTACACTACATCTGAAGACCTCCAGATTTCTCTCGATTCATCTCCAACTAACTTCAACTACGTTATAATGCCTGAGTCGAACTACTTTGGGAAAATTAAGATGTGTGAGAGGAATGGTAAAATCACACAATGCATAACATCCAGAGTTGTGCAACTGGTGTTAGGGAACCTCTCTGGGCATCAGAGCCCCGAGGATACTCTCAATAATATTCTGAAGAAAACCAACCAGAAGATTGGTGGTATCAACTGGACAGTAGACTCTGATGCGAAAGGACTACCGCATTCCGTTTTCAACGAACAGACACTCATTTTAGGAGCCGTTCTAACTCGCCTTTCGGGAAGTGGAACTCCAAAGACCTCTAACACACCGCATCGCCGCAATCGTTGGGTGCTCATCTACAACTCTGAATGCAGGCCATTACTTGAATCGGGTTCTACCGATTTTCCCTGACACCGATGGTGGGATCAATGCCTACATCGAAGGGATTGGCCAAGTTATAAACGAAATGCTGTTAGAATACTGGAAAGAAAACAAAGCGTTGCCCGAGAGGATTATATACTATCGAAATGGAATAGTCAGCTTCAAGGGAGTGCGTAAGGAGCTAAATGAGATCCAAGAAGGCTGCTCAGATTTATACGAACTGAAGGCAGCACATCAGCCTCTAATATCTGTGGTTATGTGCAGTAATCAACGACGCGGTAGGCAACGCTTTAGAAAAGTTTCAGGAGAAGATTTAGATTGTGGAACGGTGGTAGATAGTGTAGTTACCTCTCCTTACAACTTGGAATTCTATCTCCAATCTGGAAATCAAGGTACTCCCCCAAGTCGCTACGTGATTTTCCATGACGATAGCCAGTTTAGCATTGACGAATGGGAGATGCTCTCTTTCTACCTGTGTCACTGTGACCCACGTTCCTCAATGGTGTTGGGCATCCCTGCCCCTGCATTGTACGCGTACTTGAGTTTCAGAGCAGCTCGATCTAAACTAGAGGCGTGTGATATCGACTGGGCTAATCCTCCAAGTGCTAATGAGCTGATTAGAATCCTAGAGCCCTCTACAAACCGGGAATAAACAGCAATGGTGACTGGTGGTGTTAGATACAGACAGAAGACTGGTGACTGGTTGTGATAGATACAGACAGAAGACTGAATTATATGATAGCCTGATGATTCCGTAAGGGCAGTAATAAAACAATTGTAGCGTATTGTTCAAAACATATTTTGTTGTTTAAATTTGTGAAGGATGAATTATTTAATTTTCTAAAGCGTTTTAGATAATGTGTTTATGTTTTTCAACATCACTTACAATAAGACTAAGGGGAGGAGGAGTACCCAGTATATCATTATCAGGTTCCTAAGACGTCGTATACAAACAAACAACCCCTAAGCTAAAATTATTTTGTAATACCCCACCTTCACTCACTTTCTGTTCGGTGTTTCATGCATATCTTTAGCTACGTAGGTCCGCAGACAATACTCAACCCCACACGGTTTACTGCTCTGATCGTTTTTAACGGGCTGAAGCGTTACTGAGCTTGGGATACCGGCTGGTAACTGAGGGAAGGAGTGGTGAATTAAAAGGGGTGGTAACTGAGGGAAGGAGTGGTGAATTAAAAGGGGTGGTAACTGAGGGAAGGAGTGGTGAATTGAAAGAGGGTGGTAACTGAGGGAAGGAGTGGTGAATTAAAAGGGGTGGTAACTGAGGGAAGGAGTGGTGAATTAAAAGGGGTGGTAACTGAGGGAAGGAGTGGTGAATTAAAAGGGGTGGTAACTGAGGGAAGGAGTGGTGAATTGAAAGAGGTAGTGTAGGTAGACAAATGAGTTGATGGCGCGATGCCAGAGGCCGGGACCTGATTACTGATTTGAATCATGTTAGCAGACAAGTGGTGATTGACAGGCCCTGTAAATATTTGAGAGGGATCATTGCAGCAATTTTCAACCGAGTCATGCGTATGCGCGCGAGCATTTTGCGCTACCTGGTCTAACATTTCACGACCGCGCGTTACAACAAAACATTGTTTCCTAAAATACTGTCACCCGACCTCTTTCTCTCTCCCACACTCACAAGACTCCCACCACACCACCAAATAACAAACCTCAAATGTGAATGGAAAGGCTTTCTCAGTTCCCAGCTTTTTGAGAAGTTTTTCCTGGATTTTCGTCGTGCAAAATGGTGCTCCTCGAATCGGATACACCTGCATTGCGTCCTGAGGGGAGAAATCCAGGTTAGATAGGAGAGATCTGAGTTGCAATGTTCATACTCTATTCGCGGGACAGTCTAAACAAGGGAGTGATATAGAGAGATAGTTGAAAAAGTAAGAAGTGTAGCCACTATTAAAATGGACCTAGAGTAGGACAGTCTAATACAGTAATACCGCCCAGTATCAAATTGTGTCGTGTAGTATGAAGGATATATAGAGTATTTAGTATTTACAGAGGGGGGTTCTCTGTGAAATATATCTGATATGTCATACTACGACTCATATTATACCCTCCCACATCTGAGGGATTGTGTAGCTCGTGGTGACTGATATAATATTCTTTGTCATGCTTGGAGAGAAGTCAGTCTGTACAATGCTGTGCGAGGGAGGATTTATATTACAATAAATAGTGGCTCATCGATTTACGAGGCCCAAAAACCCCGACCTTTTAAATGACCTTTAATGGAAACCGGAGAGAGAAGGAGAGAGAGGGGAGGGAAGGAGGAGGGGGGATGAAAAGGAGAGGGGAGGAGAGGGGGTGAGAGGAAGAGGAGGAGAGAGAAAAAGGGAAAAAGAAAGGGGAAAAGGGAAAATTTAGGGCCAAGGGGGGGGGAAAGGGGGGGTTAGCTAGCAGGTTTATTTTTCTAGGGGGTCTTTGGGTTTCCCGCCCTTTTGGGTTTTTTCCCCGGGGCCCCCCGGGGGGGGGGTTTTTGGGGGGAAAAAAGGGAATTATTTTTTTGGGGGGGGGGGGGGGGAAAAAATTTTTAGTTAAAAAGGGCCTTTAAACCCCCTATGTAAATTTTTAATGTTTTTGGGAAATTTGAGCCAATAGTCGGGCTGGGGTAATGGGGAAAATATACTTAAGCACGTTAGAGAGAGAGGGGTGTTGGGAGGGGTTGGTAAAGGGTGTTGGGAAATAGGTGAGATAGGTTGGAGGGAGAGGTCGGTTTTGGGGGGTTTTCCCAAGAAAGGGGAAAGAACCCTTTTTAACTTTTGTTCTAAGGGGTTGTGGGTTCTGGCTTTGTTTGGGGTTTCCAGTTAAAAATTTTTGGGGGTTGTGTATA